>APFE031627189.1:236023-294195 GCA_000404065.3 Pinus taeda | reverse complement strand
AACCTTACTACCACTCTTGAACACGACACTTATTCATTCACGTGGGTTGGGAAATCCTTTACCTCACAGTTGACCAAATCATTGACATTCTTTAGCCGGGTTACGGGAGTTGACTTTGAGTCATTTATCACCAAACCATCTGTTGTGTCGTTATGTGTTCAAGAGGTCTGTAAACAAAAAATTCAACCGCAAAATACTTATCATCCATTGTGTCATCATTGAGTAAGTCCTTGCAGCAACATTTCTTCAACTTGAACTATGATTTCGTGTTGTGGGCTTGCCTGCAACGGGTCGCTTTCTATCGACATCAGCACATTATCTAGAGAGTTGACTTAGAAATCGTCAGTAACTTGAAGTCTGCATGCATCAATGGCAGGTTTCTCGCCTTCGACGTCAGTTTTCATCATTGACTTGCGATCGAAGGATTCCATGAAATGTTCGACATCGACTCATTCATTCACATCTCATGGATTGTGCTGGGTACTTTGAGAACATTGACATTACTGGTGGTCTCTCTCACGTTGTAACAGCTTAATCATTGACTGTATCAAGTGGTTCTCTACCATGTTCGACATCGATCATTTATTCGCATGGCAGATCGTACCAATTCAGGAGTGAGATGAAGACCCTGATCTGTTTCCACCATCCGGCTGCAGGGTTTTTGTATTCTTATATGTGACCATTTAACAGATGGCTGCATCCATATGTGTCTACCGAGTCTATGATTAATGATGTATTATGAAATCATTCCTGTATCAGAATAGTTAGTCTGTTAGTTAAAGTTTGATCTGAGTATGGGAATGCCTACCTCAGCAATGATATAATCTTATACATGTATTTTGTGTTGAAAATTGCAGGTTCTGACCAGGCTCTCCACGAGATAATCCTCGAAATGATAAAGTACTTCACCCTTCCTAGATGATATAAAAAACCCTTATCTATTACAGGCTTCGCACTTTAGGGGGCAATCTGTTACACTGAAATTTGTCACCATGACTATCTGCAGTTAATATGGCTCCATCAATAGTCATATTATCCTCCTTGTCAAGCCTTATACCTCTGCTCTCCATGTCAAACTTCAAAAAAGAGAGAAAGTCATTAAAAAACATGTTTATCTCTGGGTACGCAGGTTCTCTCTACCTTGCCTGCGTGTACGCATCCCAAGCTCATTGTACCTGCGTACTTGTACGCTCTGTAAGGCAAGGGATGGTTGCGTACCCCCGTAAAGGTCAAAAGGCACAAGTTTCATCTTAAAAAAGTTACTTGTGGTCACTTCTAAAGCTTTCTAGAAGAGTGTTTGACGTGTATTGAGCGTCTCCAGATGGTTCATGCATCCCTATGATAGAGGAACTTATCCCATCAAGAGAGGAGCTACCCCATCCAAAAGAGGGAGCATCCCATTGATGTTAGAACTAAATAACTTCCTCTAGAACACTATAAATACAAGCATTGGGTCAAGGGAGGGGAGGTTGAAAGCTGAACATTCTAAAGGGTAGATGTTGCTGGAATTAGGACTTCCATTGTAAGCTTGTGAGGAGAGATTACCATCCTTTCTTGTTTCATTTTGAAGTGGGTGAGCTTGTCAAAGTAGAGGAAAACTCTTGCTGGACCCTGGGAGGAACTTGCACAACACCAAGGCTCAGGTTGTAATGGTTTCTTTTGTTTCCTATTAATACAAATAAGTCCATTGTTCTCAATGATTTGTTATTAATGAATTGTTTCATATACTCCTTGGTCTATATGTTGAAAATGTCTTGTTTTATGAGATATTCAGGTGTTATGTAATCGTTTGATTGTTAGTGTATGCAGGTTTCGAAGTGAAGGAGGAGCTCATCTGGATCGACGAGGCTAGACTACTACAACAGCGTTGGACTTCAGGTAGGATCGAAAAACACTTGGTTTCTCATAGAATAATGTATGTTTAGAGAAGGATTGCTCTTAATTGTCTTGTTTGTCACTAGAGAGTCTTAGACTCCTAGGGAGGTTAGTTTTGTCAGCAAAAATAACTCTTTCCGCATGACAGTCGGGTCTTGCTAATCACGAAAAAAATATGATTGAATTTATAAACTCTTGTTGACCCTAACACTACCTTCTTCTCCATAATTCAGTATGCTAGTTGAATTCTTTGAAATTTTAAAAATAAAAATCATAGAAATGAGATCAGAAAAATACCTTTCAAACGTCTCCATATACCTCAGATTTCTTGAAGGTTACAATTTTATCTTCATATGTGGAGGCCACGTTTCTGCTCCAAATTGTAACGAAAACCTCCAAATACAAATCAGCAGAAGAGTATCTCAATTAAATCTTGAGCGAACCCAGCTCTGATATAATAAATACACGTTAAAAATCTAGTCTAATCGATACAACACTGAATAATTGAATATCATAGAAGGGTATGGAATCTCCAACCAAATCATAAAGAGCAGAGAAAGAGTGAACTCAGTCCTAAGCCTGGAAAAGAAGAATATCCACGTACAAAACATGAAAAAGAGAATAGCGGTGGGAAAATAAATTTAATAGGTCCATTTTGATTTTATAGTAGCTACCAAATTAATTTTTAATGGGTAGTAAAGTCTTATAAAGAAATTTCTATAGTCCCTTAGTTTTTCATTAATTTGTATTTTTATTTGAGCAAAGGGAGGTCATCCCACATAGAAGTTATATGTAATGATGTTCAAGATAAGTGATAATGTTAGTCTAATTAAGGCATCGATAAAAATTATATAGGGCTTTTCTAATATAAGTAAGTATATTTATATATAAGGAGGGAAAATGGAATTGAGCTTTATACATAAGGGGAATATCTATCAATATTTAAAGAGGTGAAAAATATGTTTAAATTTGTAAATAATGTTATCAGTAAAATTAAATAGCTATAGGTAGTTCATTGTTTTTGAGGAAGTTTACTTAGAGCTTAAAAATACCTTATTAAAATATAGCTATAGCTTAGAAGGTCTTCACATGTGTTGTTAAGAGATACATAGGGTAAGTTTTGACTAAAGGAAATAAGGGGTACAATAAGATCAATGTATAACACCTACTCAAATCACCAAGACTATACCCAAACCATCAAGATGACACACTTCCATGAGAAAAATTATGAAACACCATGGGATGACTCATATTAAAACTACAACCAAAGCATCAAGAGTTATAATTAAGTGCTTAAGTGAACACAATATAAATAGTACAAATTGGACATAATATCATATACTCATGGATCATACATATCCAGCTAAATGTGGTAGCTAAAGGAACCTCTTCCTACACCTAGTGTCCTATATTGTTAAGGCAAGGTCTGATAAAACCAATGATAGATACATGAATCACATATATATTCATATACCTTAGATGGAAAATGATCAATGTGACAGGAATCATAGGGGTTCTGATGACAATCTATTAATTTAAGTGAAATATGGTATGTTCTATGCTTAGCACAATTACTTCAATGTTCCTTAAGTAGCCTAATAACAATTTCAATTTAGATTTCCAGTAGCAATCGCATTAAACATTAATCAGATTAACAATAAAAATAGATAGAACATAAAAAAAATATGCAAAAGACAAGCCCACACAAGAGGACACCAGATTTCGCGGATGCTAGGGAAAAACTCCAATGTTGGGAAAACCCTTTGATCAATTATTCTTATTATTATATCAAAATTTCAGTAGAGAGAGAGAGTACAAAAGTGAAATTGACTTTCCCAATTCAAATTCAAAACAATCCTGTGAATTTATGTAGTCAAACATCAGCCCCAACCAAAATGTCAATGCTGGTAAAATCAGCAATAAATCATCCTCAAAATAGCTTGGTTTTCCGCACTCAAACTCGACCTACTCAGGAGGTCAAATTCAACCTAAAATAGCTCGGTCAAACTCGGTGAAAGGAGAGAGAAAAATTGTTATAAGTTTCTGCAGTCAAATTGCAGTCAATCATGATAACGACCCAACCAAATGTTGAAAAAGGCAATAGAATATCCCTTGAATCTCATAATAAATGGAAGCATCTACAGATGGGGTGATGCTTTAATTTTATCTCATGTATATGGAAAAGCTCTCAGATGTTATTAAGAGGAGGAAGGTCATTATGATTAGTTTCAACTCGACGCAAATGTAAACCCACTTTGAATGCACCAAGGGGATTTTGAAGGACAACATCTTGTGCTCTTGTGCATATGTGGTTAAAAAAAGCCCCACTTTCATTTACATGAAATGTTCCTGGTACAAATCCATGTTAGAGTCAAGACCCTGAAAATATTAAGTCTAAGTACATTGAATGTACAGTCTATAAATAACCTCTCTAACAACCTAACACAAGCATATAATGATGTCATGTACATTGAAGCTAGTGTAAATCACTTGAATTGTGTTACAACTTTAGTCACCCCCCCCCCCCCCCCCCCGCACAAAAATGTGTCATGCTTCCCTGTTAATGATGCGTCAACCCTATTAGAGAACAAGCTCACAATGTAAAAGGAATATAAAGATGATGTAACTTTAATAGTGCCCCACGATCACCCCCTGCCTCACCACTCATGGCTAATTTAAAGCTATTTCAATTGTTGATGTGGATAATATCAATTTATTTACTCTTATGTATATTATTCTACATTGACACAATTAAGTTTAGTGGTTAAGGACTTAAGATTTAAGCGATTTCAGTGCCAGTGATTAAGGGATTAGCAGTTAGGGTGTTTAGGTAGTCAAGCGTTAGCAGTAAAGGGTCACAAGTTAAGATGAAAAGGAGTTATGTCTGAGGAGCTGGTTCATGGATTATAGGTTAGGGGTTACTAGTGTCTTAAGATTTAATGAGTCAAGGGGTTTATGGGTTATGAGTTGTGAGTGTAGGGGTTAAGGGATTATGGATTGGGGGTTAGGGGGATAGGGAATTTAGTGGTTATGGGTTAAGGGCTTATGGTCTCTGATATTTGGATTCCCAATCCCCTTATCATCACTTTTTGGGGTTCCCCTATCAATTTCTCTTGCTACTTTCCCTCTAGGTTCCCTAGATTCTAGGAAATTAAGTCGTAAACCCCTTTCTTATTCTCTAATGCTAGGATTATAAATCTTAGTAAACCATGCTTTTACCTCCGACTTCTACCATCCACGCTACCCTTGTGTCCCCTTGCCCCATTCAATACACCAAAACATAGCCCCCCACAACCCTTTTGGTCATGCCATTCCATTTTTCCTAATGTTAGGAACCCCCAAATCTGGTCACAGTACCCCTGCAATTATACCCTTGGGCCCCCCTGGTTAAATGATTAAACACATTAGGGGTTATGGGATGTGATAAGGGAGCCCCTAATCCCCTTATCACAAATAGAAATAGGTTCATGAACACCATCAAAATCTATTGGAGGTATTGTGATGAAAGAAATAATGAATACAATAGTTGTGGTCAATAACACAAGGATCATCAAGATGTTAAACCATCCAATGTAAAGTCAATGGTTTTCAATGCTAGTGATCTAGTCACATAAAAGACCCCATAAATTTTTGCTTTGGGACACCCCTAGGATTCAATACTAATCCAAATTGAGAGAATTTGTTGCTAAGGTGACAATGGAAACAACCTTGAGTTCATGCAAAGTGACAATCTGTGAGCCTTGCACAACTAGGGCATCAGTTTCATCATCAACAAGATGCACAATTCACGAGTGAAAACATCTCACATTTACGGCACTTGGTCACAAATATTTATGCATGTTTTTTCACCTATGGTACTTTTCACATTTCCAAAGGCACAAATTACATATTTGGATGAGTTTTGGATAACTTGTCACATTCCACTAGCTTCGTCCATGAAGAGAAGCTCCCATCCTTTAAGAAGATTTTGGAGGATTTCATGGGATAGTCAAGGGTCACATGTATGAAAGAAGAACACCATAGCCAAGAATAATAAAATCCACATTTGTATCACATGGTGTAAAGGAGAAGGACATAGGTGGAGAGTAATCCATTTAGAAACATAAAAGAGCTTGTTTATGTCCTCTTTCCAAAGAAGAGAAGATATCTTGTGAAAAAAAGCCGAGACTGCCAACAAAGGAAGACTTGGGTAATGGTTTACTTCTTTCACATGTTGAGAGACATTCATGTATTTTAAGGTGTGATTTATTGTTGAGTTCACATATTTGGAAGCACAATTACACAAGTGAAAATAGGATGTTATTAAAAGGAGGAAGGTCGTTATGACTAGTTTCAACTCGACACGAATATAAACTCACTTTGAACACACCAAGGGGGATCTAATGACAAACATATAATGTTCTAGTTGTGTGTATGTGGTTAAACAAAATGGCCCCGTTTCATTTGCATGAAGTGTTCTTGGTACAAATCCTTGTTATATTCGAGACCTTGAAAAAATGAATTCTAAGTATATTGAATTTATTGTCTATAAATAACATATATAACAACCTGACACAAACATACAATGATGACACTTACATTGGAGTTGGTGTAAATCACTTGAATTGTGTTACAACTTTAATCATTCCGCCACAAAAATGTGTCATGCTTCCTTCTGATGATGCTTCAACCATAGTGGAGAACAACCTCACTATGCAAAAAGAATTTAAACATGATGAAACTTTAATAATGCCCGACATTCACCCCCTGGCACAACTCATGGCTAATTTAAGGCTATTTAAAGCATTGACATGGATAATATCATTTTATTTTCTCTTATGTATATTATTCTACATTTACACAATTGAGTTTAGCGGTTAAGGACTTAAGGTTTCGGGTATTTAGGTGTTAGTGGTTAAGGGGTTAAAATTTAAGGTGTCTAGGTTGTGAAGGGTTAGGGTTGCATGTTAAGAGGATAAGGAGTTATGGCTTAGGAGTTGGTTCATGGATTATAGGTTAAGGGTTAGTGTCTTAAAATTTAATGAGTCAAGGGAGTTATGGGTTATGAGTTGTCAGCGCAGGGGTTAAGGGATTATGGATTGGGGGTTAAGGGGATATGGAATTTAGTGGATATGGGTTAAGGGTTTATGGTTTGTGATAATTGGACTCCTAATCCCCTTATCACCACTTTTGCGTGTTCCTCTATCAATTTCTCTTGCTACCTTCACTCTAGGTCCCCTAGACCCTATGAAATTAAGTCCTAGGCCCCCTTCTCATTCTCTAATGCTAGGATTATAGATCATAGTAAACCATGATTTTACCTGAAACTTCTACCATCCATGCTAACCTTGTGTCCCCTTGCCCCATTCAATACACCATAACATACCCCCGGACAACCTTTTTGGTCAGGCTATTCCACTTTTCCTAACGTTATGAACCCCCAAATTTGGTCCCAATGTCCCAACAACTACACCGTTGGGCCCCCTTGGCTAAGGGATTAAACACATTAGGGGTTATGGGATGTGATAAGAGAGCCAGTAATCCCTCACAACTAGAAATAGGCACATGAACACAATCAATATCTAATGGAGGTGATGTGGTGAAAGCAATAATGAATACAAAAGTTGTGGTCAATAGGACAGGGATCATCAAGATGTTAAACCATCCAATGTAAATATGGTTTTCAATGCTAGTGATCTAGTAACATAAAACACCCCATAAAAGACATTAATAATTTTAGGGTGTGCTTTATTGTTGAGTTCACATACTTGGAAGCACAATTTCACAAGTGGAAATGTCTCCCATTTGGGCCACTTGGCTACAAATTTGTATGCATGTTTCCTATTAATGGTATCATTCACATTCCCGAAGGAACAAATAAAATATTTGGTGGTATCTTCGATGATTTGTTGCATTCCACTAGCTTCAGACATGACTAACAACTCCTATCAGTTAAGAATGTTTTGGAAGGTTTTCATGGCATAGTCAAGGGTCACATTTACAAAAAAAGAATGTTTAGGTCAAGAAAATGACAATTGACATTAAAATCACGTGTGACACAAAGGATAGGAAGATAGGTGAGTAGTGATCCATTTTGAAATATCTAGAACAACTTGTTTATGCCCTATTTACAAAGAAGATAAGATATCTTGAGACAAAGGGCCCAAATTGTTGACAAAAGAGGATCATGTATTGGATCACATGGACTTTGGTTTCTCGTCATTCGCTTGACCATTTTTATTAGGATTTAGATTTTCCACTAATATTTTTAGGAGTTTCCTAACATTTTTTTATCATCATCTGATTTAAATTGAGAATAAAATTTGTTCCTATTCAATGAAATTAGGATTTATATTTCCCACCAATATTTTTATGGCTTTCTTTCCATTTTGTTAGGAATATTTTCTATAAATTGAGAATAAAAGTCATTCCTATTCAATGAAATCAGGATGTCAATTTCCCACCATTTTTATTAGGATTTAGATTTCCCACCAATATTTTTAGGGTTTCTTACTGAAGAAATTTAAGACTATTTTGTTTAAATTAAGAATATAACTCCTTCCTATTCAATGTCGAAATTAAGATTTAGATTTTCCGCCATTTGTATTAGAATGTAAATTCCCACCAATATTTTTAGGGTTTCTTAATTGTTTTTTAAGCACTATTTTATTTAAATTGAGAATAGAACTCCTTCCTATTCAATGATATTTTCTTCGAAAATGCATTGGAGTCCTTTTATTGAAGTTGTTTGAAGATATGCTAAAGTCACTTTGTTGGAGTTGCTTTTCCATAGAAGAGGTAAGTTTACCATCAATTAGAAATCCATCCATATGAGGAGAGGAAATGAAAAGAGGTAAATTTATATTTTATAATAATGAATTATTTGAATTTGTGTGATTTAAGATCAATTTTAACATTAAGTTTATTAAAAAAATAAATCTATATTTTATAACATTGAATTGTTTGTAGGTAATTTATATAATTTTAAATAGATCTCATTCCCTTCCCCTAAGTTGTTGCTCTTTTGTGTTGTGCTTTTACTTAGTCACCATGTTCTTGTCATATATATTAAACATCACACCAATTTTCCATGAAATTGTTACAAGATATTAATGGGGATCAAATGAAAACACCAAATCCATTTCAGCTCAAAGTGATGCACGATTTTCGACAAATGACCATCATCATCTACATTCAGTTTGGGCTTTTCTCAAGATCTGGGACTCTAATTGGGCTGAAATGTTTTTTTTGGAAGTGAAATATGAGGATATTAACTTTCTATAAAACCTTCAGCCCATTTGGACTTACCTTTTGGGAGATATGCCCAAAATACAATTGCTACGTAGGATTTGTTGTGCGTTTAACTCTGCTTTTAGCATCATTTTCAAAAGATATTTATGACCAAATAGAGATGAATTTTTGAAAACAAAAGGATTTTTTTTTTTTAAATGGAACCAAGCATGATAACCTCCTTCAGTTTTTGCATAGGTGTCATAGTTAAAGATGCATGAGTTTGTATTCCTTGTTGTAATTCTGGATAGTGAGTTTTGGAATCAAGTTTGAAGAGGCTAAAATAATGTTTTTGCATGGTTTAAAGGCTCCACAGTGTAGTTTACATCTCTAAGTTTCTTCACAAGCCTTCAGAAACACTCAAAGCCTCATTCAAGTGATCAAAATTTCAAGTCAACTAACTATTGCGCTTCTACGAGGATTTGTTGTGTTTCTGTGTGACCAACTTGAAGCTTGAATTCTGAACAAATGGGAAATTATTTTTGAAAACAGATTGAGGTTTTTGTTCAAAGATACCCAAAAAAAAAGACTCTCTCAATTTTTACACAAACGTTACTGTCTTGAATTTATAGGTGGAACTTGAGACCCATTTATCACAATTTCGCTAGGCCATAATTGTTAACAAGGTTCTAGAAGTTATTGAAATTCGACTTGGTAGACCTCCAACTTCGCATTGTTCACATAAAATCTATTTGGATAATGAATTTTTAGGATTTTTCTATGATACACCATGATTATCTCTTCAGTTATCACATTTTTAGTTAGTCAAAAACCAAACCCTAGATAGTAGGATATGGGAAAATTTTGTAAATATTTTATCCATGCATGCTAGGGAGTGTGAGGGCCAAGTGCTAGGGAAACACAAGGGAGAACTCATTTAAAGTGCATGGAAATGAATTGTTAGTGAGTTCCAAGTGTGTTCAGGAGGGAGTGAAAAGCTATACTAGCTAGTGCGAAAGCATCACAAGAGAAGTGCTAACACATGTTAGACATGAAGTATTAACACATGCTAGATAGTTACAATGCATTTTAGGCATTCCAATACATGCCAAGTGCTAAGGAATACAAAGAAGTTCTAGGAACCATGGTGCGGTGCCAACACATGCTAGGGATTGTTAGGTCCAAGTTCCAAGGAAACACAAGGGAGCAGTGGTTTTAGATGCATGGAAATGAATGAATAAGAGTGTCACTGAGAGTGTTAACTACTGAGTACGAGGTGTACTAAGTGTCAAGGAGTGATAGGGAGTGCCAAAGAATGCCAAGAAATGCAAGGGATGCTAACATGTGCTACATAGTTCCAAGGGATTATTAGGCGTGCCAAATCTAAAATTGTTTGCTAAGTTGTTTAATTTTATGATCACGGTTGGATGTGAGCCCTGTCTTCGTAACTTGTTAAGTTGGATAAGTTGAAATTATACATGAGTAGCCTAATATGAGTTACAGGAAGTTCTTAGGTGAACAAGGCATAGTCTAGTTGCAGTAATTGTAACTTGGTAAAGCTATTATTATAGTTAAGTTGTTGTTCTAGGTGTGGTAAGGAGCGAGCGACAAGATACGTTAGGTAGTGCCAAGGAATGCTAGAGTGCCAAGGAAACATACCAAGGTGTGCCATGAGCCTGGGTGTGTCAATGTGTACCAGTGAATGTTAGGGAATGGCACAAAAATAGAAGGGAGAACTAGTTCAAAATGCATGGAAATGAAGAGATAAGAGTGTGTGATAGGGAGTGTGAACGAGTTCCAAGTGTTCTAAGGAGGGAGTGACAAGGTTATATGCTAGGTAATGCCAAGTAATTCTAGAGTTCCAAGGCATGTCAGATAGTGATAAGGTGTCCTAGGGAGTGCAAACAATGCCAAGAAATGTAGGGGATGCTAACACATGCTACATAGGGCTAAGGGATTGTTAGACGTCCCATGTGCTATGGCATGTTAAGATGTAAACTATGTTTCTTAGTTTTTTTATGGCCATGGTTAGACATGAGCCTAGAATTGGTAAATTTTTAAGTGGAATGAGTTGAGATTTGACATGAGTATCCTAAGATGTGTTATAGGAAATTATTAGGTGAACAAGGCATAGTCTAGTCAACCAAGTCCAAAAAATATTAAGGGTACTTATGAGGGCATGATAGCTAAGTAGTGCTAGGGCATGCCAAAGAACTAAAAGGTGTGCTAACACATGGAAGATAGTGTCAATGGATGGTGAGGAGTGTTAGGGAGAATAAGGGGAACACAAGGGAGAACTAGGTCAAAATGGTTGAAAATGAACAAATAAGAGTGTGTTCCAGGGAGTGTTAGTGAATTTTAGGTGTCCCAAGGATAAAGTTTTTTAGTAGAAGTTCATAATACGACTTATAGGAGGCAAGCCTATGATTGTGATAGGGTGTGGACAAAGTAATTTCAGAGAAATGGAGACTTTGGGTTGGGCACAATATTGTTTTGTTGATGAACTGGCTAGGTTCCCAAGTAGCAAAAAAATTAAGGTTATCTATGAGGGTGTTAGTGTCAGTCAGTTCAGTCTACCACCAGTGATCAAATATGCTCTTACAAGGGGTTGTTACGGTGTCAGGTCAGTTTTTTGTCATTTTAATGAGTCTTCGAATAAAAAATTGGTCACTGGCTAGTGCATCTAGGGCTATTTCCACTCTCAATAATTTCATATGCCGGTGAATTTCATCACTTAGTCGAGTATAACATCATGAAAACATCATTAATATCACTTCAGCCACATCATCATGGTCTCCATTCATCTCAGTGTCACCATTAGGTCATTAGGGTTAAGGTCACAAAATCCATCATTTCAGGTATAAATCTGGTACATGACGAGTAACAATAGGTAAATTTGTTCAATAACACTTGATTTGAAATATAATTTATGTTTTTAGATGTAATAATGTTCCTAAGGTTCTAAAATTACAAGAACAGGTCATAAGGCTACAAAACACAAAAAGAAAGTGAATTGGTGAGGTGGGTCATCCTACCTCATTAATCACTTAGACACCAAAAGCAAATGGAGGAGCTCATTCACACTCCTCCTTCTCCTTTGCAAAAAATTGTGATTTCATAGCCCTCATTGGAAAAAATTGACTCTCGTTGCCCACAAAGAGACTTCGATGTGCACCTAGATAGCACGTTGTGCATAGGAAGCCTTCGCTGTGCACAGTGCAAAGTTGTCCAAAATTTTTGTTTGACCACCAAAATTAATTTTTCAAATCTCCTCCTCAGCCATTTAATCCTCCAAACTCTATAACAAGTAAGTTTAATCATTTTCATGCCCTCCTTTGTGTGATATGTCAAGAAAATGATCAAATACTTCTTCTTTTAGGGTTTACATGATTTTCATTGTTTTGATCCTCAAATGATGCGTTGCTACCATAAACATTATATTTCTTGTCCCTACACCTTTGTTTGTAGCTAATACACCATTTCCATCCCTCACAAAGCCTTATCCCCAGATTTTCTATCATTTTCCTCTAAACCCTAATGTAGCCTATCTCTTCTGAGGATATGCCTGTGTTTTGGCACTTTCCACCTCCTCTCCTCACTCATTTGCCAAAATTCCTTTTTCCCCTACTCCCCGACATCATCCCTACCCTCCTAAATTTCCATACAAATTTAGGCAATTCCTATGTCCATCGTACCACCTCATTCCTTCGCAACAACAAATTTCATTGATTTTGCTTGCCTTTCACCCAGCGTTTGAAGTATGGAGCCTGACTCATCAACATCAGAGAAGACGAAGTACAAAAAGGGGGGAAGATACTGAGTTTTGAGCCACCTAATTGTAATGAAATAAGATTAACCCCATTTGTCATGAAATTCTTTGAAGATGTCAATTGTTAGGGTTTTGTCAAAGAGTGGAGGAAGTAGGTTACCATGAGCATCTCATAAGTATATTTTCCCTCACCTTGAAGGAAGAAAAGATCACCATTGCAGGGATTTATTTCATTTTCTCAGTGGATTCCATCTCTCAAGCTATAGGCATACCAAACCATGGTGAAAATTGGTTCAAAGGCATGAACCTAAACCTAGAAGAGTGTAAACCCTACTTGAAATCACAATACAAAGGAGCTCACTCACATGTTTTGCAATTCAAATACCTGTTGGAGAGATATGGACCATTGATGAAGGATGTCATGAAGTTCTTCACATGTGAAGGGAAATTTTCTAAGCTATATCAATACCAAATAAGATTGCTCATGCACTTTACAGTTACCAAGTCTCTAAATTTGTCCAGCTACTTGTATAGGAGCCTAACCAAAATGTCTAAAAGGGTACAATTGAAAGGAAAAGTGCATTATCCCGGGCTATTTAACCATAGTTTTATAAATTTTATAGTACTCCATCAATTGAAAGAGGATAACATGACATGGGACACCTTCATTAAGCCAGCCTTGAAAATGCATATATCCACTTCACCAAGTCAGCACCAAATCATGTCAGTACAACCCATGGAGGTGGGTTCATCAAGAAAACATGATGAGGTTTCCAAGGAACCTAGGCCTGAGTTGACCAAGACATATTAGAGAGGAATAAGCCTTGTGTGTGCTCGTCGAATTGAGGAATGGGCCATGCCTACTACATCAGTAGAACAGGGATCACCATCACATCATGAGGCTTCTTTGCATGATGAGAAGCCCATTGAGCATGAATTTGACTTAGTTGAATTGGAGGCACATGATCAGCATTAAAACCTACAAAAATTCATCCAAAAGAAGGATTCTCAAATCATGGAGCTCAAGGACAATTTGGAAAGGGCCAAATTCATCATTTCATTCCTTGAGCAAGAAAACATTGAACTTAAGGCAAATCAGCTAGTCATGGAGAAAGAAAAATTCAAAGCCAAGAAACAATAGATTAAAGGAAATGAAGTGGTGGACGATGATGACACTGAGAAGCATGAAGGACATGTGGCAAGCAAGATACCAAGGAAAATGGGTCTTAGGAAGGTACTTTATAGGGAAAGAGAATAAAAGCCACCAATGGAAACATTGACCTCTGAAGAGAGGATTGGCACCATGGAAATAAATGAGGAAAGGGAGTTTTGGCTTGAAAAATTCAATTGCCACCTTGAAAATCTCCTTGAAATGTCAAATAGGGATAACAAGTTGCAAAAGAAAAGGGCCATCCATTATTACACAAGGAATCGGGTAGCCAAAGTCAAAATCAAGCAGTTGAAGGAAAAACTCAAGGAAAGCCTAATTAGCCAAGAGGCAAAGGGTAAGTTATATTTAATTGTTGATGCATCCATGACTACATAACATACCTCATCAGGCATCTTTGGACAAATTTTGGGAGGATTTGGAGAATTGTTTTTGTTTTGGTGCAGACTGGTGCAGACTTGCAATTTTTTGGCAATTTTATGTCTAGGAGTGCACCGAGCTCACGTTGCACTTCTTTCTCAGTGCTCCAAATGATGGAAACTCAGAATATTTGGAAATATTATGAGCCCCTCTCAAAACTCATTTTCTCACCTTCCCGGTCTAGGGCTCAATTTTTGAGAAATTTGCAAAAAAGAGGCCAAAAATCACCTTTCTGCCCCTCTTTTTCCATTTCGCTACGCACCTCAAGCCAGTTTGAGGGAATGGCCATATCTCAGCCACATATGGGTCATTTTGAGTGCAAAAATACTCCAAAGACATATAAACTCTCCCCTATTAAAGAAAAGTCTTTAGATCTGGATTTGGAATTCAGAAAGGGACTCAAAAATGGCCTCCAACAACTTGCTATAGACCTGAAAATTTCTGAGATTTTTGTAAACTTTTCACTATGTAATTTTTTGTAATTCCAAGTTTGACTTTGGTAAAAGTCAAAAGGGTGGAGTATATGAATGTAAGTGGTAAAATTAAATGTAATCAATGGGTGGTTAGTCTTTGTATTTTGTTTTGATGTAAATTTGACTTCATTTATGAGAGAGGCTGGAGTCAAAGTTAATTGTAGAAGTTGTTTTTAACTTCCCTACACATTAGGGTTTGATAGAACACCTCATGGAATAGTTCCTAGAGTAATGGATTCAACCCGTAAGAGTGGGGAGATGTTGTTTTGTTCTTTATGTATCAGTTTCTCAGCGATAGAATGGGTTGGATTTTAGAGGATAGAATCATTGTAGCTTGTACTTGGACATTTTCTGGAAATCAAAGGACACAATTTCCAACTATTATCTAGGAATTCATGTGCAGTAAGTTTGTAATGTTATTTTTTCTCTATTATAGATTTATATGAAAGATATTCATATTCTCTTTCCATTCATAAATTCTTCAATGGTATTCCTTACAATTTATAAACAAAATTCTTTGCATAAAGCTATGTTTTGATGGAAAAATCATTATGTGTTACTTTCTTTCATGCTTGATGAATTCATGCTTCATGCTCATTAAGACCTTTGTCTTCTTCTAAACGCTACTTTACACCAACAAACTCTACGAACCATCACAAGAGTAATGCTACCTTGATCCTTTACATCTTTTATGATGTAACCCTTTGATCCTCTGACATAGCTACCTGGTTTTTCTCCCTTATCCGACAAAGAAAACCCTAAATTTTCTAAAGCCTAGATGAGGCTAGCTATCTAGCCTAAAATCCTTTACATTCCTGTCATCTCTTGGATGCGATTTCATAGGGAGAGCCCTCTCTATTTTGGTAGGGCTAGCTACCAATCAAAAATCTTTGTCTGTGGTTACCTCCATTGATATCCTCATTAGCCCGGGATATTGTGGGGGATAACAGAGGGCATGACAACTAGGTAGTGTCAAGGTGTTCTAGTGAATTTAAGGTTCCCAAGTCATGGAAAAATGTAATGCTACTTGTGAGGTCATGATTGCTAAGGTCTGTTAGGGAATGTTAGGGAATGTTAACATGTGCCAAAAAGTACGAAGACATGTCAAACAAGATAAGATGTGCCAAGTTCTAAGGCATGTGAAAATGTATAACAGTGTGGCAATGCATGCCAGGGATTGTAAAGGAAACAAAAGGGAGGAACAAGTTAAAATAGAAGGAAATGAGCACATAATATATTTAATAAGTCATCAATTTACCTTTTCCATGAGGGGAATGCTAGGCACACCAACAATAGGTGCCAATAGGTGCTAAGTGCCAAGTGTCAATGCATTCTAAGTGCCAAATCTTCCTTAATTTATTCTCATTTAGTTTCAAATAATTTATATCAAATAAATTTAATATTAAACCATGCAAAAGCGTACATGTCATCTCAATGCATGTCAAAAATGCTAAGACTTGCCAAGTGCCAATGTGCATCAAGGAGTGTGATGCATGCTATGAAATGGTAGAGCATATTGAAGAGTGCTAAGGTGTTCTAGAGAGTACCAATGCATGGTGAGGAGTGTTAGGGAGTACTAGGAGAACACAAGGGAGCACTAGGTCAAAATGCATGGAAGTGAATGAATATGAGGGTGTGTCGGAGAGTGTCAATGAGTTCTAGCTATCATGCAAAGGATGGAGTGACAAGGTATGCTAAGCACAGGTAAGGCATGTTAGGCAATATCAAGGAATGCCAATAAGTGATATATTGTGTTAGGTAGTTCCAGGGTGTGCTAACATGTGCCAAACAATGCCAAGGAATGCCAGGTTCTAGGACATGCTAGGATGTGCACGGTGCTAGAGTATTCCAATATGCGTCAATGAGTTTCAAGGCAAAAAAATGAATAATGAAGCTAAAATTCAAGGAAATGAACACATAAGAGAGTTAATAAGTCAGGACTTTATATTTTCAAAAGGGGCATGCTAGACACACTAATAATATGTTCCAATATATGCCAAGTGCCAATGTGTGCCAAGTGCTAATGTTTGTCAATTCAATATTATGCCAAGGTGTTCCACGACATGGTAGGGACTACAGGGCATGCCAACGCATAGGAGAGTGTTACGCTATGGTAGGGCATGCCAACATGTGCTTCTGCGTCCTACTCATGGAAATGTGTTCTAGGTACAAAGAAGTTCCAGGTACAAAGATTTTCCAAGACATGTGAGGTGCCAATGAATGTTAGTGTATTATTCCAAAGCATGCTAAGGTGTGACATGAGTGTTGAGTAGTGCTAGGTCTCTCTCATTAATAGAATTGACAGAGCTTGATTATGTATTAACTAATATAGTTCCTACACACACTAGTGGATCTTTATTTAAAGGAAATTTGCTAGATAATAAACTTAATAGAGATGAATCATGTGTTGATGCATAGGGAAACTATATTCTTATGACTTGAGGGAAACGATACATAGAAATTACTTCTTAACAAATTGAATGACTATTATAACCACTATGACCTTGGATAGATAATGAAAAAGACTCCACAACAATGGTCTTAAATCATTTTTTTTACAAAAAATATAGTAAAAGGTACATAGTGTGATAAAAAACTCATTGGAATGATCAATGATGACGAACATTTTTTTATCATCACCAAAAGTAACCAAAAAGAGAAATGGTGATGGTCAATGCAATATCATCACTATAAGTGTCACCAAAGAGAGAATTAGTGATGGGCCTTTAACGACCCTCACTAAAAGTGTCACCAAAGAGAGAATTAGCGATGGGCCTTTAACAAACCTCACCAAAAGTGCCACTGAAAATGGTTTTGGTGACAAACCTTAAAGAACCATCACTATATGCACTTACAACAACGATCTTCTAAGGTCCATCACCATATGTGACATTGGTGATGGACCTTAAAGGTATGTCACATGCATGAAGCATCATCAAAAACTAATTGGGATGATCAGTGATGACGAACATTTATTAAGCGTCATCAAAAGTTAAAAAAAGGATCATTGGTGATAGTCAATAAAAGATCGTCACTAGAAGTGTCACCAAAGAGAGAGTTAGTGATGGGACTTTAACGACCCTCACTAAAAGTATCACCAAAGAGAAAATTAGTGATGGGCCTTTAATGACCCTCACCAAAAGTGTCATTGAAAATTGATTTGGTGACAAACCTTAAAAGACCATCACTATATACACTTACCATAACACTTTTTTAAAGACTGTCACCATATGCGACATTATGACAGACATTAAAGGTCCATCATAGGCATGACCCTCACCAATGACCTTTTTTCTTGTAGTGTAAGAAAGGAAATGGAATTGCTTTTGAATTGAGTTTGAATTTTTTGTTCCTCTAACCATTATGCATAAAGCTATTCTTTATCTGTGTAGTAGATTGGGAGTATTGGTTTGCCAAACTTTGGAAAATAACAATGACAAAACATGGTGGGAGTAGATTCAATTGAAGAGAGTCCACATACTCATCAATGATTAAAATTATTTCACATATTTTGGAGAATTTCAAAAACTTGAATCATGAGAAAACATTGTCGACATTAACAGGGAGACTTTTCTTAAGACATAAGCACAAGCCTGATTAGAACTTGGGGAAAAGGATGGAACTACAAAAGGAGGAGGTGGAGAAGAAGAGGAAGAGAATCGAGAAAGAGAAGATGCTCCAAAATTCCTTCGGACGTAGCTTGGGAAATTAAGGAGGCCACAAGGGTCATGAATGAGGCACAATTAAGTCACTAAGTTGCGCAGAGGATAAACAACAACTTCAGTAGGGAGTATGATGCATCTGCAAATTAGACATCAAATTAAGGCACATATGACCATCCTTCATCACATTAAACCTATATTTTTGCATTAGGTGACATATTTTTAACTTTAATATGCTCATTAGGAAGGTTTACAGATAATTTCATATTTTTCCCCTTGGAAAAATTATAACTTTATTTTTAGAGGCAAAATTACATGTTGTGGATCCTAAAAAGAATATGCAAATGGTTTCCTATTTTCATAGAAAACATATTAAGAATAAATACCAAATTGTAAAAAACTATTCTTTTCTCCCTTTCTTTTTTTCCACCTTCCGCCAACCTCTAGTGTTTGGAGTGGTCGTTACCATGGATAGTTGATTTTCATTTGTATTTATGGGAGAGTCCTTGTCAGAATTGGATCCTTCTGATGCATGGGTTTGCTTGTTGGCAGATATTTCCATTAGTTGCAATTCTTGTAGTTGCAAAGGGTTGTTGGGTTCTTTGTCCTCCTTTAGTGTGTTGTTTTGGGCTTGTTATGCATCCCTTTTTTGCTAGTACTTTGTTGTTTCTGCTTTTTCTGCTTCTTCATCCAAAGGGGCTATATATTGCCATCCTTTTGGCTTTTTCAGTTGCTTCTTTTACCCTTTGGGGTTTTTTTTTTCTTGTGAACAGGCACTATGGAGGTGGCTAGTTTGTAGACTTCCATGACATTGGAAAGATGTGTTTCCATAATCTAAAGGTTGAGTCCACTATGTATTATTGAAATTCAAAATGATGACGTCTAGTAGTCCCTGGATAAAATCTACTTCAACGCATATCCTTGCAAATGTAAATACTCCCCTTGTAAGTCTATCATCGTCAATCTTAAGGAACTTCCCGAGGGATTTCCCTATGGCTATTAAAACATTATGGTGCCGAATGTGTAATGGAAGGTTGTGCGGCCTAACCTAAACTAGCATTGTTGGACATGAAGTGTCCTGCATTACCCCATAATCATGGTCCCTTGTTTAGGATATGTTGCCTCTCTTGTACTATTGCGAATCTGACTATAAAAAACCCCTTGGAGCATAAACATATTTCATAGTTTGGGGACAATGTAGCATATATCCGTTGGTGAAGAACATCAGATTTAGGCCAAAACCCATTAAGTCTACATATAACTTCTTTGGAGTAAAGATATATGTACAAATCACTTACCTTGGGCATTGCAATGGTGAGAGCAAGATTCTCATATTTTTGTTCTACAATGTAAGGCCTTGGTAGCTCGGGTAGTTGTGCTGGTTTGGTTTGTTATTTTTCCTTTCCTTTAACTGCATCCTTAAAATATCCTTTTCTCTTTGAGTTAGTTCCAGAGCATCCGCCCCTCAGTCGCAAGTTGATCACGGTGGTCAAATCTATGGAAATTCCATAATCCTAAAGTGAGTGGTTATCCTGTAAATTGAAACCTGAAAAGATCAGATTTTGTCTGCATGCTGGTATACTGAGGTGGTTGTAGATTTTATACTTTAAATCTTGGATCCTCCTCCCCTTCCAAATCCCCCAGCAAAGATGCCTACCTTCTAGGGTTTTGATGAAAATTTGCATAAGATCCGCTTCTATAGAGTGTGGGTCCATCTGAGGAAGGGCTTGATCTATTACCCATGTGCCTGGATCTGATATATCTATGCATATCAGTTCTCTATTTGGGTCTATATGGATCTTTCCATCGTAGGGATCCTGTTCTGGTTTGGGTGGTAGATCTGAGTGGAAAGCCCCCTGATGCTAGCCCCATATCCACTCCTGTGTTGTTGTCACCATCGAGTCTGCTATTCGATATAAAACCGAGGAAGGATGTTTGCAAGCAGCTAGATTTGGCCAATGTTTGTGTCAATTTGCCATCTAACTACCGTTAGCGAATATCCCCAGTCCTAATTTGCAAGAAGTGCGTTGTTTCAGGTGGGAAGAGGTCGTCCATGGCCTTTGTGGTGGTTGATCTGCGTCTGGGAGTTCGAACGCTTGTGCACGGTGTTGCCAAATGATTGGCTACTTTACTGCCTCATCCTGAACAACTCGTGATAATCTGTGTACTGCATTATTGCCGAGATCGATGGGTTTGGGAGTGGTGTTGATTTGAACAAAATTTTCAACTATCTTTGTAGTTCCTCAGTCTCCATATTTTAGCTTCCTTCTCATCGTCTCTATTGAATAGACCTAAGCATAGTAGCCCTCACATATTAACCTGCTAGTGCTTTTTGACCCTTCTTCTAAAGCGGTGCAAACCCAATACCTAAGTTTGATTGAGTAAATAGGGCCTTCACCATTCTTGATCTCTTTTGGGGATTCAATTAGGACATTCAGTCATTTCTAGAAAGGGCCCCGTAGGTACGAGCCAATGCCATCCATCTAGGTAACTAGGGTCAGCTCGTAGCCATGGGTAAGTTTTCCAAATGTTGTTTAACCGTATACTACCAATGTGGTGGTGGCCTGCTCATCTTATGAAAGCTGCCAAACCTTAGCTACGCATGCCATCTCTGATTCCCTTATAGAAACCCCTAATTTACCTAGATACTTTCATATTTGTCCCTGATATTATTTATTTTTGAAGAATATTATGAGAATATTGGGCAGATTATGAAGATTTGGAGGAGGCAATAATCTATGGATTTAGAGGAGAATCAAGATTGGATAATAAATGAACAAAATATCATGAAATTATTGAAAATTTTTGGAGCTCCAGTGATTAAGAAAATCTAGGAATGTATTCCATGTCATTTACTATTGATTCCTAGTGTTGGGAACCGGATCCACTATTTGAGGGATTTTGCAGTGGAAAGCTTCGTCCTTTCAAGGAGAATGTTTGCTCCTAATTTTGTATAAGTAAAAATTCAAATTTTCCTCTACATATATGTATTTCTTAGCCTTCTTGTGGAGAAAACTTGTATATTTGCAACTCCACTTTAATTTCTAGCAAGGATGTACTTGAGTTGATTCAAATAATCAAGTTTGGTGCCATTTTTAGCTTCTAAAGCTTGGTATTATTCATATTACTTTGAGTATCCCTAGCCTTGCCCATCCTAGGAGCCTCATAGCCCTTTTGTATAATTTTATTTTCTTCCTTTCACTTTTTATTCGCATGCATCTCTTATTCTTGTTTTTAATATTTCTGCATTTAGTGACGCTTCTTTTGTTGTAGGATTGAGTTAAATAGTTGGAATAATTTATTTTTTGGGTTATTTACAGAGTCACAAGCATGATGCATCCTTATAAAAACTTTGAAAAGTCACCTTCATCATTGAACTACTTGGATTGGTTTACTAGTTCACAAATCTAGAGGTTCTGGACATCCCTTCTAGCAAAATAGTAGTAACTTTTTGCTATTTTTTAGAATGTGTTAATGAGATTCGTTTGAGTTTATTCCACTTGGATTAGTTAATAAGAAAATTCAAGTTACTAAAAAAATTCACCTCATTGCATTTTCACTTGATTAAGTTAGACGTTTGATAGGCTGACTAGCTCACTAGTTCTTGAATTTCATGTTTTTAGCGTAGTAATTTTCTGTTATTTTTTAGTACATGTTAATATGGGTATTTTGGAGTGATTCCACTTGGAATGGAGACCTAAGACATGCTACTTAATAACAAAAAAATATCCATTTCATTTAAATTTTATTTCCTTAGGAATTTAACAATATTCTTGCTCATGTAGCGTTACAGACCTCCTAGTTCTTGAATTTCATGTTTTTAGCGTAGTAATTTTCTGTTATTTTTTAGTACATGTTAATATGGATATTTTGGAGTGATTCCACTTGGAATGGAGAACTAAGACATGCTACTTAATAACAAAAAAATATCCATTTCATTTAAATTTTATTTCCTTAGGAATTTAACAATATTCTTGCTCATGTAGCGTTACAGACCTCCTATAGCAATTATCTGTAGCAATCGCGTGCAACAAACCTGTAGCATCACTTTCCCTCACCAATTTTGATTGCCACTGCAACACTGACTTAGTCTAGATGAATAATGACCCTTAGGCTCTAAATACATAATTGAGGAAGACCAAATACCACTTAAGATTTTCCTTTTCACCCCTGCAACAGATTTAAACAATTTGGGTTAATAAACAGACTTATGAATTGGATAGCAGAATAATTATTTTCTTGATTTCCAAAAGAAGTATATAATGAACTCTGTCAGTGGATATAACCTCTTTGGAATGTAGTGATTAACTACGTTCCCTTTTCTCCATGCATGTTAGATTAGTTAGCTTTCTTTATTCTTAAGTTAAGACAAGGTTCCCTTTTCAATTCAACTTTCACATCTTGCAATTAGGTTTGTGCTTGATTTCCATTTCTACAATTAGTTTAGGTTAGATATCATGATGAATTGGATAGCACAATAATTATTTTCTTGAACTCCAAATGAAGTATATAATGAACTCTTTAAATGGATATAACCTCTTTGGAATGTAGTGATTAAGTATATTCCCTTTTCTCCATGCATGTTAGATTAGTTAGCTTTCTTTATTCTTAAGTTAAGACAAGGTTCCCTTTTCAATGCAACTTTCACATCTTGCAATTAGGTTTGTGCTTGATTTCCATTTCTACAATTAGTTTAGGTTAAATATCATGATATTCTCTTCATTACATGAGATCCAGAAAAACATAACATGTTACTTGTTACACATATAGCGTAGACACCTTTTAAGTTTATATAAACTTTAGGTTGATAATTTAAATTAATATCCTTAAAATTGCAATATACATTTTTTTGTAACATAAGTATTATACAGAATAAGCATAAGTAATTATAATACTTCAGTAAAAATTATCAAATTATCGAACATAATCTTGTGTAAACCCACTAATTTACATGTATAACTTTCATAATTTTTAACAAAATTTATTAAAAACAAAAATCACGAACCGATTATTGTAGTTCTTGATTTTTAAGTGTTCAATGAGATTTTTTTTCGACAACTTCTTTCCAATTGCCATATTTTTGTTTTTAAAATGTTTTTAAAGCACATTAAAAATCGGTAGTGTGCTTTATATAAAGTGTTGATGGTTCAAAACAATAAGATTTTATACATCATGCAGGATTTATTTTCAACTTATCTTCTTGGGTACGCCAACTAGATTTACGCTCTAAGGGGAATATTATATTATTTTTTGGTTTTAATGGGAATATTATATTATTTTTTTAATGTTCGGTGAGGCTTTTGTCGTACCAGTTACTTACCCTTCGCCATATTTTTATGAAATGCTGCATACGTTCATGCTCTCTTAAAAGATAGTTATACAAAGCTGCGCGTGATTTATATAAAGTTAAAGTTGTTCAACCGTCAAAACATTCAATTTTATATGATTACATATGGGATTTATGTTCAACTTATCGTACGAGGACCTAGATTTTATAATTGCTCTTTCGTAAATCACCTGCATTTACATTCCACTGGAATATTTATATTATTGATAAAGGAGAATACTTATATTGATTTTTATCAATAGATTAGACCGAGGAAAGTGGAATTCTTAATTCAGATTTATTCCATACGGTATCTTGAACTCACAAAGCACAAAAATGTTTTATTTTCTTGTATTTTATAGGGTGCTTAACGCCTGGGATTGCAATATATGGAGTCAAAGAATAATGAAATCTTAATGAATATATATGGAAATGAATAGGATTCATGTGGTAGTTATCAGGCACGCCAATATCATAAAAATAAACTGGGCACGGGGCACGGAAAAAGCAGGAAGGATTCTGGGTCTCTCATTTAGTCAACATTAACGGAAAGCTGAGAAAACTATTAGACTCGTATACATCAAAAGGCGGATGTTCACATGGGAGTGTTCCTGAGACTTGGGAATAGTTGCGTAGCGAGTGCCCAAGATGCTTAAGGTAGACCTATAATACTTATTCCAAGATTCCTCCAATTTATCCTTTTTTTTATAGTTCATAGTCGGCTAAGTATTATTTATAACTTGGATCTTTTAAACTTCTACGAGGGTCCAAGGATCCGTTCATTTTGGATATTCCTTTCACGTTTTTCGTCAGATGTGATAGATACGCATGTGTGACTGGAGACTGCAAGTTGATGAGGAGCTCAGTTTTAGAAATAATAGTGAGCACTTTACAATAAAGTCTACAGCTCATATGGAATCAATTCGTGGACAGCAGCAAATTGCGTAGCAGGAATCGTCCTTTCAAAGGAATCATCGAGGTAGTATGAAGTTGGACTCTCACTGGTTTTGTTGTAAAAATAGTAGAGGTTGCAGGTTTTGTCCCGCACTTGAGTTAGGAAAAGAACAAATGCGACCTCGAAATCCTGTTGTAAAGTTATAACAGAAATGATAACAAACCATAAAAAGGCATGGAGAATGAAACTGTAAGTCTCCATGGTCTAGTGCCAGTTCCGAAAATGTCTAAACACAAATGGAGCCGATTTATCCACGTAAGGAACCTGCTGGTCCTACCAGCTACTTTGGCATTATGGGAAGCGTTTAAAAAGTGCTGATGATAGCGGCTATATACTTGTTATTGCCTAACAAGTGATAAGAAGATAGATCGAATTTATTAACGTTTGTAATGACACTAGACATATTTTCAGTGTTATGTACACTGCCTCAGCCTATTTTACAGCGTTATGTACACTGCCTTAGCCTACTTTACAGTAATTTTTTTAACATCCAAGTTAAATGGAGAGTTTCTTCAAAACGTATCTATAGAGGCGAAATATACAAAATTGTTAACGTTAACAACCCTACCAAATATGTTTTGAATGTATTCTTTACTTTATGCTATTCTTTCGAATCTTTACGCTAAATGGATCATTAAAAAAAAAAAACAACTGAATATAGATGATCCCCTAAGTTGTTCATCTCTGTCCTGCTTTGAAGATCGAAGTTCGTTCTTCCTTCACAATTTTTCAACATCGAACTGTATAGTAGTGAAGTGGGTATTATTATATCAATTATAGATTTCGGGAATATTCGAATCTGATAGTTAAGAGGGAGGTTAGTTGTTTGGTTTTTCTCAGATTCTTCCATATTCCTGAGTTAAACCTATTAAAATAAGCTTGTTAAGTGATCTAACATGTTTTATTTCACGCCTTTTCAACTTTAAACTCTATATCATGGAAGTAAATAAGTTTGTTAAGTGATCTAACATGTTTTATTTCACACCTCTTCAACTTTAATCTCTATAATATAGAAGTAAATAAGTTTGTTAAGGGATCTAACATGTTTTATTTCACACCTTTTCAACTTTAAACTTTATATTATGGAAGTATGTTTATTAAATGAAGAATTATTGGGATTGAATATCTTTTAAATTGTAAATTTTTAATTTAAATTTTACTTTTAATAAAATTAGACTCAATCGCTTAATTTACTTCCATTTATCCACAGAATTTGACATTCATACTACGGGAAGGTACGTTGAAAACACTTGCGGATCCATCATGAAAGTTACAAAGCTATCGACAACCGTAAATTCGATGACCATAGTTTATTTCAAAATTGCAGCTTCATTTAGGCTCATTTTGTATTGTTACAATGGTTTTACTTTATGAATTTTAACATTGGTAGATTTTATTGTTATTGTTGCAATGGTGTTACTTTAAGTTAGTTTAGAATGGGCCGTTATCATTTTTATATAATAATAATATAATATTATAAACATAACTATAATAATAATGGTAATTATGTTTTAAGATTATAAATTTTTTTTAGACATATAAATACTTAGTTGACAGAATATCTCAGCTACATATAAATGTAGGAAGATAATTAGTTAGAGAGTATATTTCAAACCAACTAAATCTAATCTACTAATAATTTAGTAGAGATAAGCTTTATCTTTAAATGCCTAATAATCCTAACACTCACTTATGATCACACACATAAGATAAGTAGGAGCCACATATTCCAATACATTTTGTTAGTGATTACTTTCCTTAATCTTCATCATTGCATGAGCTCTTCAATATCTTACTCCAAATGCTTCACTTTGAATTGAAGAACCTCATAACCAATAAAGTCCATACCTTGATACTATAACCATATACTTTGACCACTCAAAAATTAGCTCAATTATGGAAATCCACATAGAGGAACAAGGATGCATGAGCATAAGAGCTGAAAGAGTAGCTTCAGCGTAAATCACATGTAGACAGACATTTGTCGACGCGTTTAGAAACCGATACATCCTAGCATGTTAAATAGACTGAGCAGAGATTCCAACGGCTAATTAGCCGTTAAATTAGCCGTTGGAATCTCTGCTCAGTCTATTTAACATGCTAGGCTGGATCGGTTTCTTCAACTTGTTCTAACGATGAACCACACTGGTTGGTTTGACAAGCATCGACAAATGTCTATCTACATGTGATTTACGCTGAAGCTACTCTTTCAACCATTATGAATCACAGAAGCCTCAATTCAGCATAAGAGCTCTAAACATCAAGCTTTTTGGTGGATAAAGTTCCTAAAAGAGGGACTCGATATTTTCAAAAGAATTTATATTCTTGTATGTAAATATTATATTGAGTTGATTTATTCTAGGAAACCTAAGTGCACGAGTCATGATTCTATATGTTTAGATAGGTACAATTATGTTAATAAGTTAAAAGGATTTTTTCCTTATATAGCATGAGATTCTAAGGATAGATTGTGTGATTTTAGAATTTAGAAAAATATGATTTATGGGTGATTTTAGGATCCAGAAAAATATGTGATGTTTAAAAATTACATGTATTGTAAGCCTACATGAAATAAAAAAAGAGAATAAATGTGAGAAAAAGATAGGATAACCAAAAGAATATAGAATCGAGCAAAGAGAGGAATGAGAGAGTTTTGGAGAAAAGATAGATGCATGTACAAACTTTAATTAATGAAATGATGTTTCACATTTTCTGTATATAAATTCTCTGCATGATCGATTGGAGAATTCCTATCTATGTGAAATATGTGTTAACATGGATTTTCGTCTCTGAATATGTGTGCTTTTTATTACAATTGAGCTTGTGAATGTTACTTATATTGAGATTAATAAAATCTATGCATAATCCATGAAAATATTCCATCTGTCTGAGGAATTATAAGGAGATTAAATGAGATATCTATAACTCGTTTAGACTAGAGCTGCGTAGAATCACATTTGAAATTGTATTTAAGATAGAGATTGAATTTGGTTAAAATTTATCTAGGTTCTAAATTTTGTAGAAGCCTACAAAATTGATGGATTCAATGAAGGATTATGGAATTCAGTGTGAAGAAATACAACAAAACATGTAGAAGTCTTGTTGATGATAAATAATTTCTTGTGTGTGGATCAGGAGGGTTTTGTTGGAACAAACCTGCAAAATGAGAGAGTGATTGTAAAAGGTCTATGAGCACCTTGAAGTGAACAATGCATTGATATCTCAAAGAAGAAAGAGCTAGAATTTTGTAGGAAAGGTGAATTTTTTCCTGCATAAGAGTGGTATGAGATATTGTAGATCTATGACAAGAAATTGCAGGTTTACAAAGAAACAGTCACAAGGAAATTAATGAGTTGAAATTATATGAGGCGTGGTTGCAACATTATACATGTGCAAATGAAGTTAGACAAAGAGGTAAATGGTATTTAGGTTTTCAAGTAATTTCTGAGTTAAATTGTTTATTACAAGTAGTAGTGATGAAGATGATTAAAGTAGGAGCATTGTAACCAAGAATATAGGAAGTTATTAAAGAATTGTTGCAAGGAACCTGTTGTAGTGGCTACAACCACCCTCCAAAATTTTTCCTTTGCTTTGTTTTGGAGCCTTCCTCATCAAAATCATAGTAGCTATCCTACACTATTTAGGTACTTGTGTTTATTTGATTTCATTTGTCGCTTAATAAATTGTGTTCACTCACTTGTCCTGTCGTTCACCCACAAGCTGACCCAACACTTTGTTCAAATCCAGTCAATGGGTTGTCGGGAAAAATTCCACAATCTTGGAAGGTAGTCTATCTTCCCTTGAGGAATTGTGTAGAGTAGCCCAACAACAGACCTGCACTCAAAAATGGCACAAAGCATGCCATCCAGCACTATTATCTAGAAATGTGAAGAGCAAGACAATCGACACTCCTCTCTAGAAATGCGCAGAGCATGGTAGCCACACTGCTTTGGAAAATTGTGCAGAGCTGGCCATCTAGCTAGGGCCATGTAGCCCAGAAACAACATAGAAGTTTTCCCTCAGTGACTGTCTGTTGCATGTACTGGTAGGTTTCTCGGTTCCCTCCAGAACTGCGTAATCCTTCCTTGCATGTTGGGAAACTTTTCCTGAAAAAGCATCACTAGATTTTTGGGATCTAATTTTAGTAGCGATAGATACATGCAAAATTGATTTTAGAAACTCCCCGCCAAGTGTTGCTTTTTCCTAGCTTTGCGTCATGCACATCATAAAGCCTATGTTCACTAAATCTATTTAAATGACACCTTAGAGCTCATTCTTCACATTCGATCTTGGATCTCTAGCATTCTTGAGGCATATAGGAACCTTCAACAGATCCATCACAACTTTTCTAGGTAAGTTTTTCTTTCCATGCATTTTACCACATTTTCTTATCGCTTTTTATTTTTCGGTTTGTATTAGTGTTGTTTCCCTTGTTTATTGAATGGCCGCTCGAATTTCAATGTTGTTTCCCTTGTTTTGGATTACCTTTCCTTAGTCTCACATGCATAATTTTGTTTCTTCACTCAAAGTCATTGTTGCAAGGACTCTCTCCATGAGCATCATGGTTTTGACGTTTGACCGATTTGTACACGGCTAAATTTCATGCGTGTCTATTCAATCACTACTTCACATTTTCAAGTTTCCATTGGGCAGATCTAGGTTGTCTTGGCCCAGATCTTGTTTCTCTTAGCATGATCTATGCATTCATGGCAGTCAAGGCTCTCCCTTGCCTCCATGAATTGTGCATAGGTTGCCCACACTCGGTCGTAACTATGCTCTTAAAAGTCCTGGGAAGCAGTGCCCAATATTTCCCACTACAACTACCCAATATGTAGTTCTAGCCACAAACCCAGCCCGACTCATCTACACATTGCACAATTTTCATCAGTAGTGAGCCTCATTGGACTACACATTGTGCAGTTCTAGTTAATAGTGAGCCTCCTTGGTAGTTGTGACTGCACAATGTGTAGTTCCAGCTGACAGTCTTCCACCCTCTTGGAGTTGATGTTGTGCAATTTTGCCTAGCAGTCACCATTTTGTTTCCTGATTGATTCTCAAGTTTCTTAATTCTTTTAGATGACATTGTCTTATCGTCAGTGTCTTCTCTATCTCTAATTGTCGTAAGGTTTTTAGCATCTTCTTAGCGGCAGAGGTATCATGGCCTCCAAGAGAGTTGGATCAAAAGAGAATTGAAAGAAGTACTAGAGGTGTGCTTGAGCAGGGGTCTATGAGCTTACCCATGTAAATAGACACACACATGTTCATGGAGAAAGACATCAAGATCATATGGTAATACATCTAAACTATATTCATAGGTAGCATTAAGGAGAATCTGGAGGACCGTCAAGTCTTTATTAATATTCACAAGTTGGGATTGTATAATGTTGCATGCAAGTATCCCACCTTCCCGTGCACAACCATGGTCCACGAGATTATCTCACACACTGATCATGAGATGATGATATTGAGAAGTGTCAGTGGAGTAGAGCTTGCTTCCTTCAAGCTGGAAGATTATCAGCAGATGTACCATTTTCTAGAATCAGTAAAAAAGATAGATGCGCCATTATACACTCCCAACTACAATGAGAACACAAGAGAAATCTTGAAGCGTTGTATAAGGGAGCCATCAAAGTTCAAGATGACAACTAACCATATATATAAGAAGAAGACACACAGGAAGGCTTACTGATTCTTGGACATCTTCGAATGTTACTTGTATAGCCAAGGGAGTACATAGACCTTCCCGCAGATATGGGTTGTTATGTTGAATCAAATAGCAAGTGAAGGAAAACCTTTCAACTAGTCTAACATGTTGGCTCTCTAGCTGAAAGTGCAGGTATCCCATACCCGAAGTCAGCCCAAGGATCAATATGTAGGATTGTTTATGCATACCTACCTGCTCAATGAAATATGTTCACATCAACAGTTCATGGCCTGGGTTGCGCATGGACACCTTTAGAGAATGTGGTGAATGTATATTGAAAGTTTCTCTCAGACTGCAGCTACCAAGGAGTCATGTCTAGACTATTTGACCATTTCATTCCCCCTCTATACACGATGAGCTTTGAACAATATATGCCTTTCATGTCCTAGGAGGAAATGGAGGCGTTGCTAAAAATTCTAGATTGTTACGTCTCACCCAATGACACCTTCATCAGGATGTATAGTGTGGAGAAGGAAAGACATGTGTTGCCAATTTTCCATGGACAAGTTGGTCATGTAGGAGGTTTCATACCACATATTGACAAGGTTATCAACTAGAGTTCATGGGAAGAAGAAGGCACCATGGACTATGCTTCCTTTTCAAATTGGGTTGTAAGTGATCTAGAGTTTGAAAGAAGCAGATGTCGAGGTCGAGGACTTCATTAAGTTTAAGTTCAACACCAATATTTTCAATCCGTATGATCCATATCGCTTATGTACAGACCACTATGCGAGAGGGTACTATTCTTGGAACCATGGGGTGTGTCCTTGGCTAGAGGAAGACCCGTCGAGATATTGTTATAACTCCTCTAGGCTCAATGAACTGGTCAACATGGCAGTAGAGAGGCTACCAGTAGTCAAGGCAGTAGCACCATAGGGCGAATCAATAAGAGTATCAACAAACAATAAATTTTTGCAAGACAAAGGCAAGAGAAAGATTATTGAAATGACATAGACAAAGCGAAGCTATAATTTTAAGGAATACCCACTTGTGGAAAGAGTAGCTTTGGAGATAAATGGAAAGAGGTCATAGCACAACAGGAGAGTAGCGAAAAGAAAGAGGGAGAAGAAAGACTAGAAGAAGCACAGATGAAGTTGAAGGAAGTAGAGAAGAAGCTAAAAGAAGAACAAGAGTTGGGCGATAAAGAGAGAAGGAAGTGCAACATGAATACAAACGAGAATAGGAATAGGAGAAAGTGCATGGTACACAAATAATGCAAATTGTGTCAATATAGGTTGAAGACTCTGAACCAGCAATAGATGAGGAAAAAGGTGAGCAGCCACATAAATATGAAATTTCTTCCCAAGATGAACCAATAGTAGAACATATGGACATGGAGATGCAGTAGCCGAAATAGGATCGGGACACCAACCTTATGCCAAAAGGAACTGATGTCACCCCATATGCTTCACCAGCTCTAGCTATAGAGCAAGTCCCGAGTGAACAAGGGGATACAATTTTCCTCGAGGATAATCTAGGAACATATGTGTAGAACATAGCCTTTAATGAGTCATAACATAGAGTTGTACAAGCACGTAGAGTGTACTTTGAAGAATAGGTGATTATGTTAGATGTAAAAATACATCCAACTCTCTTGGCCAATGCTATAAAGGCTTATGTTGAAGCCACAAGCTGGAGTGTGAAGTTCTTGATAGCATAAAAAAGAGAGCATGTCTAAGGAGTTGTAAGCAGCCAGGTAGAGAGAGGAACAATCAACAGGATCTTCTAGAGTAGAGATGAATAAAGCAATACTTGTTGAAGTATCGTCTCTTGAGATAGTCACGTAGAGACAATATGATAGGTTCATCACCATGCACAAGGTAGTTGTCCATCTACATGGTGATGAGTAGCACTACACTAAGATAGCGTGAACACTCATAGACATACATATCATTGTTAATCATGTAGCAACATGGTAAATGAGATACAAGGAATCCCCACTTCACTTGCATAATATGATGAAATGCAAGTTGAGTTGGACAAATCATCCATCCAGAGTCTGATCTATATGTATGAATAGCTCTCGTCGCTCATCATTAGTTTTGAGGCTTCATATGCATAGTTTCTTATGACTTTCGATGTCGTGGTGAAAAAGTATGGAACCCTCACAATTGATAGGCTCACCAAGTTGAAAAAGAAGAGCCAAGGCAAACTGGAGCTCCACACATACTTTGTTCAATTGATTCTCATGGCCACCAACACAGATTTGTAAGTCAACGTAGATAACATGCAGATATATATCACCAGTCTGACCTTGCTCACAACTAAGCTATGCATGTTATAGGATGAGTTGGAAAGAGGTTCCAAATCAATATCTCAGAGGCAATGGAGGCAATACATCATTTCTAGGAAGACATCATCAAAGAGTACATGGACAACATTGCGCACTACCAAGAATGGCGCTAGTTTGTCAACAAGGATCACAGATAGGATGTTGACGAGTTGTTCTTTCCACAACCATTTGAGCCTTAGTGCTGTCTTTTGTTGTTGAGTCAAGTCAGTTTTTGTCCCACATGGGTATATACAGAAAATGTATTATTATTGTAAACATGATGTAAACTGAAATTCCAAGGGTCATTAGTGCAGTACCAATAAACGTATGTAATATAATGAGTTATGTAATGAATTTGATGAGTCATGAGGGTTTTCCAAGAGTCACAAAGGTGAATGTGAAGGGTCACCCCACCCTTTATTCTAAATAGAATCTCATAACTCATAAACTAGGCCTTTGGGAGCCAAGCTTTTTATAGGCACCACTTAGAGAGGGATTTGAGAGTATTGTGACAAGCATTGGTTTCTCCACAATGCAGAGCAAGTAGGGCTAGTGGCTATCATGGTTGTATTTATAAATGGAAATTTCACTTTTTTATTATAAAACAAAGCCAACACATATTCATGCATATGTTGTTATTGTACTTCGTGTATTCTCGCTACTTTTTCAATGTTTGTTGTTTCGACTATGAATTTGTGTATGAACTATTTTTTATGGGATTGTATCAATCTTGTCGAAGTCGTGTTGTTGATTCAACCCATTACTTTGGATTATTGACTATTATTCTTTCCATCTTGTGATTTCATTCATCTCGTGTGTTTGTTTGAGGTTGTGTACTATTACATGCTTCTAAGGGATAGACTTCTTTTCCCCTTCCATGTGTTGGAACCTCCCCATGCATCTCCCTTAACTTGCTGCAAGGCCACACACTTGCTTTTGACAAAGATATATTACTTACCTCTATGTGTTATCATAGTCAAGGCATAACGTTACTACCCATTGTTGGGAATCCTACTCCAAATGGTATGAGGTCTAGTTGGGACTTCTTACCGGGGAGATCTACTTACATGTTGGTGGGTCCAACACCATCAACATGTCTAGCACTAGAAGGAGGGCCAAATGACAAGATGAGTCCTCAAAGTCTGTTTTGAATCTTCACACATATATCATGATTTATGTTACAATTCGTCCTCTGAGATGTATGTCTTATGAGAATGACTTTGAAATCCCATAGGATCTCTAGAATCTTTTGTAACAAAATAAATATGAAGGTGAAGGCAAAATGACCTTGCTTAGACACAGTGTTCTCCTTTCTAGTCTCTGTAACAACTGCGAAGTCCATGAGGATTATATTATTTGCATGTTATTCGTATTCACACTTCAAGGGCACCCTTGACAACAGTGTGTCACAATGCCTCATAAATCAATTCACTATTTTAATCAATTTGTTACAGAGATAACTAATACTTTCCATCATTTTGATCGTAAAGCCCTCAATAAGAAATTATGAAATTATGGGAAGTGCCTGATGAATCCATTGAGAAATTTCACATACGTTTTCTTAATCTTTCATTTTTATTTCTTTAAGGTATAATTGATTGCAAATTTCTCAATGGAATATTTAAATATCTTCTTCACATATCTGAAAATATGCAAATCTTAGAGTCATTCGAACCCCTCCCGACATACCACAATGTTAGAGATGATAAATCAAAGGCAGACAAGTTTGCTGTTACAAGTGACTCTCCTTCCTCATCTCATCAAACAACCTTAGCCCCATAGTATGACATGGGACAAGGTGTGCACCAATCTGTTGAACTAAATCATCCTCCCACCCCACCTGCTCTTGATTTCTGCGTAGATGTGGCTTGCAAGACTGTTGGTTGTCATGTGGACTTGTTTCCTAAACCTTCATCCCCACGTTTTGTTGATCCTCCAAATTGTGTTGTGTTGTGTTCTCCCATTCCGGACTCCACACTTGTTTTTCATGAGGATTAGGTTGTCGATAGAGTTGGTGTTGAGAAGCCAACCCGTGCTATCATTTATGATGAGTATGTGCGGGAACCTGAAGAATATCCCACGTTGAAGGATGACCTCATTCTATCTAAATCTCATTTGATTTTTCCTAACATCTTTGGTGCTTCTTCCATTTTTAATTTTCCATGTAAGAATTCATTCCTAGATGCATCTACTTCTAATCATTCATAGAACACACTGGATATTAGCCTCTCATTGCATAACAGAGAGGACACATCTTTCCTCGCAAATCCACTCAATATTTTAGCTGTCATTTCCAGATATGCAGAGGGTGAACATTATTGCTTCTGATCAACCCTTCTATACGATTCATGAGATCATGAGGATGCCAATGAATTTTTTGAATTTCTTGATCATGGCTGTCATGAGCTCTTTACTCCTTCACTTGATCATAATGATGATCCATGCATTGTTGATCTTTCTAAGCCACCAATATTCGATGATCTATCTGTTGATGAAATGGAAACCCCAAAAGTTTTCGAGATGCTTTAGACTAAGATGATGGTTATGTGAGGCCCTCATTGCCTTGAGGTAAATTTCACTTCAGATTAGAAATTTGATGAAACACCCAAGGTTCCTCATCACTCTCCTATTTACATTGAATCAATCTAATTCACAAATTTCACATTCTCCACTTGAATCACATGATCCTATCTCTCATGCATTGGAGGAATCATACACAATGAGCACTCTTGCTAAATGTAACTTGTCTTTCTTTATTATGTTTTCTCATTTTTCATGGTCAAAATAATGTATGTGCTTATTGTCTACACCAAATGCGTTGCGTAACCATGATAGATTTGCAGAATGTATACATTGCGCTTTTATTCTTTTCTTTTATGTGGACATTTTCAAACGTGGGGCTTATTGGTCTTCACTGTTATATCATTCATGTTTGTTGGTTTACATGCTTAGCTTTCTCATAAACCATGTGCTAACTAACATGGGTGAACCAATGTGTCAATGGATGCATTGGAAATATCACTTTACGTGAAGAGGCCCATGCACTGTTTAGTTTAGGAGTAGTAGTGATTGTTTCCTTGTTTTCTTTGTTTGCATGCTTTCTTTCTTTAGTTTTTTTGTGTCTCTTGTTTGTTTTATTTTATTTGCTTTCATTTATTTCTATTCATTGTTTGTTTGCTTGTTTGTTTTTTATGCACCCATAGGTTTTCTTTTGGATGAAACAATGCGTGTCTCTCAAGACAAGCAAGGTAAAGTAGAAGAGGACATCTACAACTATGAACACTTGGTTATCTATTTTCCTCTCTCTTTATGAAGAGATTATTATCTTCAGTCGATGATACCCTAATGGAAAATATGTTTTCTTCAAAGTGAATCTTGGTGGAAACACAACAGTTTCACTTTTGACTAGTATCACCTACTCTAATCGACTATTTTTGGTTAACCCTTGCCAACTCCGTTAAGTAGAGTAAGATGAAGGGGAAAACTTTAACAAGTATTGTCAGAGGTATATAGAAAATACTTCTCCAAAGGGAAAACCTCTTTTTCTCTCAATAATTTAAGACCCCCTTTCACATCTAAAATAAACAAGTGCCTATGCACAGTTCTTTGAAAAATGTAAAATAAATGAAAAGTGAAAAATAAATAAGCTGAGTAAAGAGAAAGGCTTCCTACGCAAAGAGGTGATGCAAGTAACTCCATCGGGGTACTGACGAGGCCCACTAGCAGCAGAACAATGCTTATGTTCTTGTGTGATTCCACTGGAGTACTCTCTAGGCCTATTGGCATCTAAGCATCACTAGAGGTGAAACTAAAATTCTAACATCTATACTACTTGCACACCAATATACCCCTCATCCCCAATCGAAACAATTTAGTTGAGTTCACTTGCTATGTGTGCTCACCGATCAAGAGAATGGTAGGGACTATATCTTTGAATCAAGCTTAGTGTTGAATCCATGACGATTAAGGAATCGAACAATACTTCTGGAGGAGTTAGACTCGATTTTCATGAACAAGGTCCATATAGAGAGCTGGAGTTCTAGCAGTTTGTCGCCAATATTGTAGCGGCTACAACCACCCTCCAAATTTTTTCTTTCGCTTTGTTTTGGAGCCCCCTTTCTTGAAACCATAACACTTATCTTTCACTAATCAAATACTTGTGTTTATTTGATTTCATTTTTCACTTAACAACTTTTGTTCACTCACGTGTCTCAGCTGTTAACCACAAGTTGACTCAGCACTTGGTTCACATCTGGTCAATGGGTTGTCTGGTGAAATTACACAATCTTGGAAGGAAGTATGTCTTCCCCTCAGGAATTATGTTGAGCAACCTAATAGCTTCCCTCCACTGATAATTTCCACAGCGACGATAGCCTGACACTTCTCTCTAGAAATGCATAGAGTAGGCCAGCCGACACTACTCTCCAGATTTGTGGAAAGGAGGCCAGTCTACACTGCTCTCTAGAAATGTGCAGAGGAGGGCAGTAGCACTGCTATGGAAAATTGCACAAATCTAACCAACCATCTAGGGCCACTCAGCCCAAAAACGATGAAGACATTTTCCCTTAGTGACTGTCCATTGCATGTGCCGGTAGGTTGCCTGGTTCCCTCCAGAAATGCACAATCCTTCCTTACATGCCTGGCAAATTTTCCTCAGAAAGAAAAAAGAAAAAAGAAAGAAAGAATGCCTAGATTTTAGGGACCTATTTCTAGCAAGATGTCATGAAATTATTGATACTATAGGAGGATAAAGATTGGATAATAATGAACAAAATATCATGAAATTATTGACGAATTATGTAGTTCTAGTTATTGAGAAAATCTAAAAATATTTCGTTGTCATTTAAGAGAGATTTGTAGTGTTGGGAAACATATCCATTATTTTACAGGTTTTGTAGGGGAAATATTCCTCATTTCAAAGAGAATTATTTCTTATCATCTTTTATATGTAACAATTCAAATTTCCCTCTATATGCGTGTATTTATTAGTCTTCTTGTGGAGAAAACTTGTATTTTCACAGCTCTACTTTCATGTCTAATAGGGATGTACTTGGACTGATTCAAATAATGAAGTTTGGTGCCATTTTTAGATTCTAAAACTTGGTATCCTTCACAAGAATCTAGGTATCCTTGGGCTTGGTCATACCCGTAGCCTCAAATCCATTTTATATAATTTTATTTTCTTCTTTTCACTTCTTATTCACATGTATCTCTTATTCTTGTTTTTCATATTTCTCCATTTAGTATTGATGCTTGTTTTGTTGCATGATTGGGTTAAATAATTAAAGTAATTTTTTTTAAGGTTATTTACAAAGTCACAATAATTATTCATCCTTATATAAAATTTTAAAGGTCACCTTCATCGTTGAGCTATTTGGATTGGTTTACTAGTTCACAAGTCTAGAATTTCGAGATGTCCCTTGTAGAAAAATAGTAGTTATTTTATAATATTTATTAGGAAATGTTAATGAGATGCATTTGAGTTTATTATACTTGGATTAGGTAAGAAAAATATTCATGTTAACAAATAAATTTACCCAATTTCATTTTCACTTGATTATGTTAGGAATTTGATAGGTCAACTAGCTGACTAGTTCTTGAATTTCCGGTTTTTAGAGCAGTAAATTTTTGCTATTTCTTAACACATGTTAACAAGGATATTTTGGAGTGATTCCACTTGGAATAGAGACATAATACATCCTAATTAATAATAAAAATCTTTCCATCCCATTTTAATTTTATTATCTTGGGAATTTAGCAATATTCTCACTCGTATAGCATTACAGGCCTCGTGTAGAAATCACTTGTAGCAAACATCTTTAGTAAACATGTAACATCACTTTGATTCACCAATTTTGATCACAAGTGAAAAAATGAATTAGTATAGATGAATAATGACCCCTAGGATTTAAATACATGACTGGTGAAGACCAGATACCACTTAAGATTTTCCTTTTTACCCCTGTAAGACATCTCAACAATTTGGGTTAATTGACAGATTTATGGATTGGATAACACAATCATGATTTCCTTGAAGTTTGTCAATGTAACTAATATATTTGGAATGCAATGATTGATTACATTATCTTTCCTTCTTGCATGTTAGATTAGTTTACTTTCTTTATTCTTAAGTTAATACTAGGATCCCTTTTAAATGCAACTTTCACATCTTGTGATTAGGCTATTGGTTGACTTTCATTTCTGCAATTATGATTAGTGTTTACATTTGAGGAAGTAGAACTTCCATTTCTACAATTAATTTATGATATATTTCATGATATTCCCTTCATTGCATCAGATCAAGGAAAGAAAAACACATTGCATGATGCAGATATAGTGTTGACACCTCTTAAATTTGTATGAACCCCGTGTTCATAATTTGAGTTGGTAGCCTTGGGAGTTGTGGAATTATTATTGCAATACTGTGGATCATCACTTTTTGGTGCTGATGTGGGTGAGGTGTAAAATTATGCATTTTTTCTTCCCTAATTGATCCTTTTACGAAAAACAAAAAATTGCATTAGGAATATTTTATTTTAGAAAATTGCATTACGTTAACATTATTATTCATTTTTTTTGTGAAAATTTACTTCTGCAACATCAAACCCCTCCGTTTGATCACGTGGTGCAATAAGAGCTATATCACCATCTAATTTTGTAGATAGAAGAAGAAGAGTTAGCAGGTAAGGTCGAAGAAATGGATGGAGATGACGACAATGAAGAAGATCCTCTTGGATTTATCATTCAAGATATCGATATCAATGTTCATATGAAGAACATCCCTCAATATTTCATTCCCAACACCCATGGCACTACGTCAAAGGATAAGGAAACCTTTCTCTTTGAATTTGAAATCCTTTGTAGATCTTATGATTACTTACTAAACACTCAAAAATTGAGTTTGTTTATGGAAACATTGAAGGATAGGGCTCCTAAATGGTTCATGACTTTAGGGAATAATTGAATAATATCATGGAATGATATGAAAACTATATTTCTAGAAAAACTTAAAGATTATGATCTTAAAGAAGAAATATTTAGAATGACTCAAAAAGAAGATGAGAGACTTCAGTACCTAATACAGAGATTCATGTATAATGTTTAGAGGGAAAAATTATATCATTTAAGATTCGACACACTAGAAGCCCTTTTACATAGAAAAATTATAGACGAGTGGATTGATCTCCTTGATCAAAATCGATTAGTCAAGTTGAACATAGAAATTTGCTTGATAACTTTAAAAAAGAAAGTGTTAGCAATCTAAGTGAACATGTAGAAATGTTAAGAATGAAAAATGAGAAAAAGGAATATTTTGATATTTGTGTTGTCCATGTAGAATCACATGCTACTAAATATTTCCTATCATTACCAAGATTGAACGAATTTTATGAAGAGGACAATGGAACAAGTTAATTGGTTGGAAAAGGAAAAGAAGTAAGACAATATGAGAATATCCTATGTGGAAACCTCCTTTGAGGCACTTAGGCAGACCTACTAGTTGAAATCTTGATTTAGGGAACTAGTAGGCCTAAGAAAAAACAGAAAAAAAATTTGAAAAAGTGAAAAGAAATTTATTTTTTCTGCAATTTTCTCTCTCTAATGAATGTATGATCTCTCCTACCTCTACAAGCACCAAAACCAAGTTAGCTATGAACATAAATGTTGATAAAAATCCTAGTCAAAGAAAGTAAAACTTAGGCTTTGTCCAACTTTTCGCATATTCTCCAATAGGTCCAAGGCCATTCAATCCATCATCCTCATCCATTTCCAACATCCACCCATCATTTACAATCCTTTATCATTCATTTTCCTCCTTGTCCTAAAATGCTACAGGAGGGTTCTGTTTTGCTACATCAGTCTAAAATACACAAAGCAGAAAAATCTTTTTACCATATCTTGAAAAACATATATCCATTGGACGAGATGTTTCAAGGGGAGATTCATATGGATGAACATAACATGCTCAATCAATTTCAACACATCCCAATGCACACTTTTCAAGAAATTGGCCTCCATGACCTACAACCATTTTTACTTTTTGTCAAGATTCACGAATCCATTGGACAACATTTTTTATGGGGAGTTGAATAAGGATGATTGAAACATGATAAAAAAAATATCAAATCAATCCAATCTATATTTTGAGAGATATGGATAAAACAATTATGGTACATGAGATTGTCCTCAAATGCTATAGGATGAGCCCGAAATGCTATAGGAGATAGATCCAATTGGAGGAAGGGGTGAATAGGTCATATATTCTTTAGGGAAGGTTGAGAGAGGTCCCACAACACCACTTTCATCATCCATCCACTTCATCTAGCCAAAATTCATCTTGAAATTCCACACCATCAGATAATCCATCCATTCCAAAAATAGAAAATTGAAAACTAGAGAGATACTTGCAAGAAAGAAAGGTTCCATTAGTAAGCTACATCATGTGAAGTCATGTTTACAAGCAAAATAAGGAAATTATCACCTCTAGAGAGGCATGGATCAAACATCAACTCGGTAACATCGTGCATGCCTCTTAAGGAACCATCATGTAGGTACATGTGTGCAATCTTCTTCACCTCTTCTCTCGAGTGTCATGATAAATGGTGTTTTATAAGTTAAGGATGGATTAGCAGTGTCGACCATCCTCAACCAATTAAGTGCAACTAACTCTTTCACTCATGCGATGTGGAAAAGCCAAATTAAGAAGGGTGATGATTATGATATGTTGGTACAATGATTAAAAGATGAAATTGATGCAAAGGCCCAATAACCAAAGTTCTCTGAGAAGATACCACAAAATTGAATAAAAATACAAGGCTCAAATTCACTTGCACAATTACTCATTCCTAAGAAATAATTGGAGAAAGCCATCAAGGTACAAATCGACAAGTTAGATGTTACCAGGGCCTGCCTAGGGTGCTACAGAAGACATATAGATTTTATTTTGTTGTTCTATAGGATCAGACATAGTTATTACATGAGAAACAAGGCTGCTACAGGAGAAACAAAGTTGCTACAACATAGGCAGACTATGTGCTACAGGAGAAATATATTTTCTACAGGAGAAGATAGTGTGCTACAAGAAAGTCCAGAAAGTTGCAAAAAGCCTAATTTTGAGCAACTTTACCCTAGATTTGAAGAGGTACATCTAAGAGAATGGTAAGTACACATTTTTCTCTACTGTCTATGGAAAAGAAACATGCAAAAGCTTTCATTCCTTCAACCAAAATTCCGATAGTAGTTTGAGAATAAAAAATTAAATGAGAATGTTTCTTTTGAGTTAAGCAAGATAAGAAAGGAAATTTAATTGTTTTTGAGATGATTCTGAAGTTTTCGTTCCTCTAACCGATATGAATAAAACTACTCTTTTACCCCTATAGTAGGTTGGGATTATTGGTATGCCAAACTTTGGAAAATGACAGTGACAAGACATGGGGGGAGTAGTTTCAATTGAAGAGAGTCCATGGACTCATAAAGGATGATAATTATCACACACGTGGATATTTTTCAATAACTCATGTCATGATCAAACATTGTGGAGATTAACAGGGTGACTTTTCTTAAGACACAATGATAAGCCTAATTAGAACTTGGAGAAAATGATGGATTTATAGAAGAATGAGATGGAGAAGAAGAGGAAGAGAATGGAGCAAGAGAATATGTGTCAAAATTCCTTCTGATGTAACTTGGGATATTATGGAGGCCACTAGGGCCATGAATGAGGCATAATTAGGTCACTAAGTTTCTTATAGGATGAACACCAATTTCAATAGGGAGTTATGATGAGCCTCCAAATTAGACATAAATTTAGGGACATCTGACCATCCTTTAGCACATTAAAACTCTATTTTTGTATTGGATGACATATTTTTAACTTTAATATGTTCATTAGGAAGGTTTAGAGATAATTGCATATGTGTGCCTAATATTATTTATTTTTGAAGAACACTGGGAGAATATTTAGCAAATTATGAAGATTTCGAGAAGATAATCTAGGGATTTGTACTTACTACAAGAGGATCAATATTATATAATAAATGACCAAAATATCATGAAATGATTGACAAATTCTGGAGCTCCAGTGATTGAGATGATCTAGGAATGTTTTCCCTTTCATTTAATGTAGATTTCTACTGTTGGGACAAGATCCACTATTTGAGGGATTTTGGAAGGGAAAGTTTTCATCTTTCAAGGAGACTGCTTCCTAAAAATTTTGTATGAGTACCAATTAAAATTTTCCTCTAGAGTCATGTACTTCTTAGTCTTCTTGTGGTGAAAACATGTATTTTTGAAGTTCCACTTTCATTTCTAGCAGGAACATATTTGGATTGATTCAAATAATGAAGTTTGGTGCCAATTTTAGCTTCTGAAGCTTGGTCTCCTTCTTAGAGCTCTAACTATCCTTGGTCTCGATCATCCCAAGAGTCTCAGAGCCCTTTTTTATAATTTGATTTTCTTCTTTTCACTTCTTATTCACATGCATCTCTTATTCTTGTTTTTAATATTTCTGCGTTTATTATTAATACTTATTTTTTTGTAGGATTGGGTTAAATAATTGAAGTAATCTATTTTGCAGGTTATTTACAGAGTCACAAGCACGATTCATCCTAATAACAACTTTGAAAATCCATCTTCATCATTGAGCTACTTGGATTGGTTTACTAGTTCACAAATCTAGAATTTCTAGATGTCACTTGTAGTAAAATAGTAGTATATTTTTTATATTTTTTAGAATGCATTATTGAGCATCGTTTGAGTTTATTACATTGGGTTTAGGTCATAAAAAAATCCAATTTAATAAAAATCCAATTTAATAACAAAACTAACCGCATTTCATTTGTGGTCTCTTAGGTGAGACACTTGATAGGTTCACTAGCTCATTGGTTATTGAATTTCAAATTTTAAGAGTAGTAATTTCTTGCTATTTTTTAGCACATGCTAACAAGGATATTTTGGAGTGATTCCACTTGGATTGGAAACCTAAGAAATCCTACTTAATAAAAAAATTTATTTGGATTTACTTGGGAATTTCGCAAGATTCTCTCTCTCCTATAGCATTACAGGCTTGATGTAGCAATTCCATGTAGCAAACCTATAACATCACTTTCCTTGACCATTTTTTCTCCCCATTGCAACTTTGACTTAGTCTAGATGAATAATTACCCCTAGGCTCTAAATAAATGCTTGGAGAAGACCAAATACCACTTAGGATTTTCCTTTTCACCCCTGCAACACATCTAAACAATTTGGGTTAATGGACAAATTTATGAATTGGAGAACACAATAATGATTTCCTTAATTGCCACATGAAGTATATAATGAACTCTGTCAAAGGATGTAACCTCTTTGGAATGCAGTGATCGATTAAATTATCTTTCCTTCATGCATGGTATATTAGTTTACTTTCTCTATTCTTAAGTTAAGATTAGGTTCCCTTTTCAATGCAACTTAGGCTAGTCTTTGATTTTGATGCGGGAGCAACCAACAACAACGCAGAGCAAAGCCTACGTGGAAAGAAAAGCTGAATCGAAGGAGAAAAATAGGAAAATCTACTTTAAAACAGAGTTAAAGCCGATTTAAAGTAGTTAAAGAAAAATTAAAGAGAGAATGGATAAGTCTTGATAGACTTCCTATTGTTAGTAGCCATGCACGCTTTTTGGAGAGTTTTTGTGGAGAAAAATCAGGAGAGGATAGGATCGGTCCTTCCTAATACTTATTATATAAATTTAATGTGATAGGGTGTGAGAGATATCTTATTTGTGAGTAAAGTTGTGGGTGAGAAAGATGTAGTCGATTGTGAGTTGGGTTTTAAGGCTAAAATGCCTTATCCTGGAATGTAATTTGTTATGTATATATATGAAATGTGTTCTAGTATTGTATACGTTTGTGTGTGTTTATAATTGAGCAAATTATGTGTTGTGAGCTTGATCGGTCATCGATCACTTCAGGATCGATGACTATTCAAATTTCATGTTTCTGTTATATCATGTTCCTATTATATGTGATTGTTCTGTTGATGGCAAAATTTCTTAAATTGCGTGATAAATCTGTTACCGAGTGTGGCGGAGAACCACTCCACATCATAGTACATTAAAATGGGAGTAGCACAGACTTGCATTGTATCGGTGTTGTGACAAGTGGAACCTGTGATGAATTTTTTTAATTGCCACAGTACATCGTTCTAATTAGTGGGACTTCAAATGGAACTCATGCGAGAATTTTAAGAATGAAAAATGTGATCGAGTTCTAAAAGGGTTTAATATATATATAGCACCAGGTTCTGCTCACACTGCATTTCTTCGTGTTTCCATTCTTATATATATGTTAAGATGGGAAGACGTGGGAATTATGTTAAAGTTGGAGAGCTATGTTAAAGTTGGAGAGTTTATGAAGATGGTGGCAGTAGAAGGTGAGAAGATTCGCAACAACCTAGAGAAGGATGCCAAAAGACCGAGCGACGAGGGCTTGGTGAGGTATCGTGTAATAGAGAAGACTGTTATTGCAGAGGTTGGTTGCAGCTCATAGAAAATCATAAAAGCAGTTCTAGTGAAGGAATGCAGTGGGTAAAATTGCTAAGGACAAGGAGACGCATATGACCAGGAGGTCATAAATTTTTGTGCCTCACGGAGTCTGATGCGGGAGCAACCAACAACAACGAAGAGCAAAGCCTACGTGGACAGCAAAGCTGAATCAAAGGAGAAAAATAGGAAAATATAGTTTAAAACAGAGTTAAAGCCGATTTAAAGCAATTAAAGAAAAATTAAAGAGAGAATGGATAAGTCTTGATAGACTTCCTATTGTTAACAACCATGCACGCTTTTTGGAGAGTTTTTGTGGAGAAAAATCAGGAGAGGATAGGATCGGTCCTTCCTAAGACTTCTTATATAAATGTAATACAATAGGAGTGTAAGAGATATCTTATTTGTGAGGAAATTTGTCAGTGAGCAAGATGTAGCCGAGCGTGAGCTCGTTTTTAAGGCTGAAATGCCTTAATTTTGTAACTGTTTTGTGTAATATATATGGAACCTGGGTATAGTGCATGTTGTGTACCTTATGGGCGTTTTATAATTAAGTAAATTCTATGTTGCGAGGTTGATCAGTCATTGATCACTTCAGGATCGATGACGATCCAAATATCATGTTTCTGTTATATCATATTTCTGGTTATGTGATTGTTTAGACAGCGTGCAGCGCAAGATAGATCAGGTTCTGGAGAGGAGCAATCAGAAGGGGTTTCATCTTTTTGGCCCATGTTGGTACCGAAATAAACGCGGAGATGCCCACCTATCACTCTTGTTTTAGATTTTGATGAGACCCTTGTGCATTCAACGCTAGAGCATTGTGACGATGTAGACTTCACATTCCAGTGCATTCTAATTTGAAAGAGCATACAGTGTATGTACGATGCAGGCCTCATCTCCAGCTGTTATGGATAGAGTTGCAGATATGTTTGAAATTATTTTATTCACAGCTAGTCAAAGCGTCTATGCGGAGCAACTCTTAAAGGTGCTAGATCCAAAGCGGAAGCTCATTCGTCACTGTGTCTACCATAAATCATGCGTCTTTGTAGAGGGTAATTATCTGAAGGATTTGACAGTTTTGGGGTGTGATCTTGCACAAGTTGCCATTATTGACAACTCACCACAGGCCTTTGGGTATTTTTTTGCTAAATAAAGATCTATGTTTTAAAAGTTTTAGACGCTTCCGTCGAGACTTATGGCCACAACCCATAGGTCTCATGTTCGAATTATTTGGGAATTGGGATTTTGGTTAACCCCCAAAATCTCATCCCATCAGATTTCCACTTCTGCAATTAAGATTATTATTTACATTTGATCAAGTAGCATTTTCATATCTACAATCAGTTTAGGTTAGATTTCATGATATTCACTTCATTGCATTATATTAGTGAAAGAATGACACATTGAGTGTTGCACATATAGTACCAACACCTCTTAAATTTATACGAACCCAAGTTGATAATTTAAATTGTTAGCCTTAAGAGCTACAACATTCTTGTTATAATACCAAGTCTTATCAAAATTATGATGCAATATTTGATGTAGACAAATAATTATAAAAATCCATAATTGCACAATATTTTTCGTAGATAAATATTAGCAAGGATCAGCATAAATAATGATGATAATTTCAGTAAACACTTATCGAACATAATCGTAACATAAATATTAGCAAGGATGAGCATAAATAACTATAATAGTTTCAGTAAAAACTTATCGAACGTAATCTTGTGTAAACCCACCAATTTACATGTATAACTTTCACAATTTTTAACAAAATTTATTAAAAAACAAAAAAAAAGCACAAACGGATTATCGTAGTTCATGATTATTTAAGTGTTTTCAATAAGGTTTTTGTTCGACAACTTCCTTCCAATTGCCATATTTTTATTTTTAAAATGTTTGCCTATGCTTTATATAAGGAAGTTAATGCACATTAAAAATTAGTTATACAAGCCTGAGTGTGCTTTATATAAAGTGTTAATGCTTCAAAACAATCGATTAAACATACCTGTAGCGTGTAGGATTTATGTTCAACTTATCTTATAAGAGTTGACTCTCTGGTATAGACTCATTTATATTCAATCCCACAGTGACTCGATTATAGACTAGTTTAGTAAAGTAAACTGGTATGACGTGCCACGAGTCACTGTTTCAACCTTTGGCTTTGAGAAATATATACAAGAAGCTAAAGTCCATCTTCTTTATGTACCTTCTTACGAAATTTCAATCCGATGCTCAGAGAGAAAGTTATGATGATTTTCCCGAGGTCACCTGTTTGGAATGTAATTCAGTAGTCTACAAAAAGACCAACCTCCGTAGATCATATCTCCGCAAATATAGTGCCAAAAGCACTAAAATTTAGACCCAATGTTTAGTGCGACGTCTTCTCAATTGGGTTTTTTTTTAGCTTCTGAAACATCAGAGAAAAAAGTTATAGCGAAAATTCCACAATGACCTATTTGGAGCATCGAAACCCTAGAATCCAAAGCTCTGATACCAAATGTTATGAAACCAGCTCACAAAAAGATAGAAAAGATAGATCAACGCCTTAGAATTCAGCCTCTTCGAGAAGTTTTAATGTGGAAATGCATTAGGGTTCGGGGTTTCGAGCTATAATGTAAGGCTCTCCATAAGTCATTCACATAAAATTTAAAAACCTGAGATTTATTTTGGAAAACGTTAGAAAATTTTGTAAATTTTTTTAACGAAGCAAAGGAATAGCTTTTCACTGATCTTATTTATTATATATCATTGACGAGAAGTGAAATAATAAATATGTAAATAATTTTAAAATAATAATATTTTTTCACTATTTTTAGAAAAAAATAAAAAGTTTTTCCTTTTAAATTATTTTGAAAATTTTATACAAAATCATTTTAAAGTCAAACATATAAGAATTAAGTTTCGTTCTACCCATATTAGTTTTTTTTCAATTATTTAGAATATAAAAATATTTAAGCTTTTGTTACTCATAATAATTTAATTTTGAAAAAAATTCATTTCCTTTTTGGATAAGCTTTATATTTAAATTTAAATTTAAATTTAAGAAATCTGACAATGTCACCATGATTTTAATAATGCAAGGTTATAGTTACATTATAATATATCTATATCATCTTAAACACCATCAACTTTAAAAGAAAAAGTAAGCTAGATTGAAATAACCTAAAAAAAATTATATCTTACATAATTGTAATCTAATAAGGAACATGCTTTATTTAATAATAAAGCATAATCTAAATAAATAAGAGACTAGCTATATTAAAGTAGCTTAGCAATTATTACTTACAAAAATATAAAATTTCCTTAAAACTTTGTTTTTTAGGTTAACTTGTTAGAGTTGAAAACCAAATTTATATTAAAATTTTATAATTATGTATTTTTCTTGTTAGGGAAATTAGATCAAGCACATAACTATAGTTTCAAAAAAAATCAAACAAAGAGTTTAATAACATCTTACCAAAACATAATATGTTTTTTTGCAAAGACTTTAGGGATGACATAATGACGGTAACTACACAAGGAAGATCAGGCTTATAGCCATTCATATGAAGGAATCGGAGAGCCACGAAAACGAGAGGAGGGAGCATCAAAAGGGAATGGGGAAAGCAATAAATGTAATAGAAAATAAGCGTGGATTCCGTGAAATACTCTAAGATGACCGGGAGAGGGGATGGATGAACTAAATAAGCAATAGCAAATAACCAAAGTCTGGAATATATATATATATATATAAAAGTGGGTGTTTCATATTTCAGTGCAAAACCAAATCTATGGGACAAAGTTCAGAAACCAATAAGGAGGTCTGCAATTTGTTTATTGAACGAAATTTTGTTCATAGTTGTGATTATTTGTTGCAACCAAGGACCGATATACTTCATGAGTGAATTATCACATGTGGCATGTAATTAGTGAGAATGAGCATAGTAAAAATTCTCTAGACACTGAATATGCTGCAGGGATGGAACATTGAATGAGTTTTAGTGTGCATTCTCTAAATGGTGGTAACAGAGTAATGGAACAACCACTTCAAAGCTAAAAAGATGGTGGAAGGTTACTATAGAGGAAAAGTGTTGCCACATCGGCCCCTTACAGCATTAGGTGGATGACCTCAACTGCGGGAAAGTGTTGCCACATTGGCCCCTTACAGCATTAGGTGGATGACCTCAACTGCCCCACCATGTGTCTAGTCCATCGTTGGCACACTTCACTCATTATTATTTTAAAATTTAACTCTAACACAAAACTTGTAGTAACACATTCTTTAAAAATAATACTTAATTAACAATATCAATATTATTTTAAAAATAAAATAAAAAATATTGATACAATTTTAACATTCAGAAAACTAATTTCCTGGTGTTTTTATTTTTACTTCAGCAAAAAAATGGATTTCTTATTTAATGATAAATAATTTTCTCCCATTTTCTGTTAAATTGATGAGTCAAGAGGCATGATTGTGGAATATACTTGGATCTAGATTCTCTATGATCCGGATTTAAACAGTAGCGCAATAGATTATAGAGATAACCATAAATACAGAGATGCGATAACCATAAATAAAGAGATGCAGCAGAAATAATACTTCATTTCATTAATGGAATATACTGAAATATGCTTACAACTAGAATTGGAAATAAACCAGCTACGGCGATGGTAGCTTATCTTTGAGAAGAGATGTGCGGCTACATGCCTCTGAACTGTTCCGAACTGTGTTACAATGAGGCTCGAAGGCCTATTTATTGTTGAGAAACAATGGAAAAACCTTCATATTCCAAACCTAACCCTAGAAGATGAAACGCCAAATTGTGGGCCCCATTTTTGGGTAAGTTGGTACATCAACTTCCCGAGGTCGCAAATTGGTCTTATTATCTCCGTTTGACGTGCATGATAGACCGTTGGAAAGATCTCTCCGAGGATTATGACGGAAAAGATGATTTTTTGACGGAAAAATCTCTGGCAGTATATTTCCCAAAAAATGTCGTTTAGGGCCTCAAAGGCCTCAAAATGGCTCCGGAAGTTCAAGACCCGAAAACCTGCTAAAAATAGTAAACTATGCTACAATTTAGGAAACTAAAAAAGCTGAAAGAGACAAGTATGGGGATCCAAATGGGATAGGTGGGTGGCCACCAACATCCACCTAGATCAATAAACCCAAATGAACCATTGGGTTTTGGATTCTGTCTACGCCTTGGCATCTCCAGATCTGGCTTGTAGGGATCGTTATTCAAAGACCCAACTGCTATGTCAAGAGTACCCGCTTTCAGCAAGAAAGTCCAAACCTCCAGGGCCATGGCCGCTTTGGCTGGGTCTGCTACAGCTCTCAGCTTCCATTCATTGGCACAAAACCTCGCCTATCCAGATGAATACAGGGATGCAATAGGTTGCACAGTCCAGAACCATTCTCATGCAATCCAATCCGACCATACAGCCTCTCCTTTGTCTTTAGGCTTGTGGGAAAATTGATAGCCAGGGTATATCTCTGGCTGATCTGGTTGATGCTGGGGTATGTCTCTCATACCATGTCCCTTTTCCCTAGTTTCATGATCCACCCAGTAAGATTTACCTTGACTCAAGAGGAGAGGGCGCACCGTTGCCCTGAATGGGAAACGATCTACCGTTGAGGGTTTGTTTTCTGCTTCGAGTATAAGCCCATCCATTGACAAAGTGTCATAATCGGCTAACCTAGCTGCCGATTTTCTGTGGGGGCTTCCTGCGTAGCCCCAATATTTGGTTTGCAATGTGGCTGTAGCACAAATCATTGTTCCAAAAACCCTACCCATCTCCTCTCCGTTGCATGTAAGATATGTATTCAAATCAATGCCTGGAAAGATTAAGTAATTGACTTCTCAATTGATCACTATTAGTTTAGCATTTATCAATGTAATTTAGAAGGTTTAATATTGAAAAATAAATATTTATTTTTCAATATTATTAAACAAAAGAATTCAAACATTTGATTGGACCATAATTTAAGGTATTTGTTATAGCTCCGATACCACTTGTTATAGATCTAACCCAGAAATATATGAGAATATAAATAAACCCAAGAAATGATAAGATCTGAATATAGAAATGCCTCTTTATTGATCAAACCCTTAAGGTAGGGCAACGCCATACATTCACTCCTTAAGGAAGGAGAACACTCCACAAGCCATATGCCTGTACATACAATAATCCTTGACAATTTCTTCACATCTCTCCATGTGGAGTCTCTAGCCTCTATATAGGCCTCATACATACAATACCATGGGTCATTACCATGGTTCCCTCATACCATCAAACTAATACCATGGGCCCATTACCTTATTACTAACTACTTGTGGTCCCCTTCATGATATGGGTTAACTACCTTACTTATTACTATGGCCCGTCTCATTATTACATTATTACCTTGGGTACCTCCCTTGGTGCCCCATATTATCCCCCCTAGTTATATAACAGAATTGTTATAGTCTTTGCACACTACAATGCCATATGGACAATTTCTTCACATGATTTATGCCATAATTTGTGGATACAAATGCAATATTCATGCCATTATTTTTAGATACTTTTGTATTTATTTTTTATTGCTAATATTTGGGAAAATATCGTAAATTAAAACTCTTGGAAACAACTCATAGTCAGTCAAAAAACATAACCATAAGTGAATCCCCACCATAGTTTAAGTAATTTTTTGACATAAAAGTTTTTATAGAAATATGATGTAAATAAATTTACTTAACAAGAGTTACTGCCAATCATTATTCATTTTCTCATCAACACTTAAGTAGGAGTAAATATGTAAATGTGTAGAGTTATTGGTGGTTACTAACCCTCAAACTCTTGGAAACAACTCATAGTCAGTCAAAAAACATAACCATAAGTGAATCCCCACCATAGTTTAAGTAATTTTTTGACATAAAAGTTTTTATAGAAATATGATGTAAATAAATTTACTTAACAAGAGTTACTGCCAATCATTATTCATTTTCTCATCAACACTTAAGTAGGAGTAAATATGTAAATGTGTAGAGTTATTGGTGGTTACTAACCCTCAAATTTTATGCAAGTCCTTACGCCTAATTAGAAAATTATTTTTTCCACTTCATATATCAATTTATTTATCCTCATCAAGGAAGGACTGTAGAAATTGATGTTTTTTTTAACCAGTATTAGTTTAGTGATTTTGATGATCTCACTAAATTGATTTCTCCTCTTTCAAGGGTGGATCAATACTCTTTTGATTCCCTTCTCAAATATTTCAATATCTCTTTTCTGGATTTGACTTTATTTGAAAGTGGTGGAAACATGCAACTAAAGTTCAAAATTCATTCTGTCTCTAATTGAAACCTCAATCTCCATGAAAATACCCAAGCTTCCTATATCATGAGTCCAGATTTGAGTATATCTAGGATCTAGAAAATACCTATGGTATGCACTTGTCACTTCTTAGATACAATTAGGTTGTGAGGTATTAGATTGTATGTGGTCAATTATAGATATTTTCCCCTTTATAGGCCCATATATCTCTACTCTCATATACCTTCTAGGCATGAAATTCAAAATTTGATTCCTTTTGTGAACTTTAGTGGGCTCCACCACGGATAACCTCCTATCTAACTCAATTTATTTTATCCATATATCTGACTCAATTACAATGTATACCCCTTAGCTAAGCCCATATATGTTTATACTTGGATATCCTTTGTTTGTGAATCTCAAGGAATAATTATACTTTGTTGTTGGTCGTCTTTGGAAGGCTTGAAGTTTCTTTGTGGTTCAATCTAAATCCAAGTGAAAGTTAAGCTTCCAACTCTACTAGAACCTAGATACTCCTAGACCTAGCTAACTCCAATGGCATAAACTTGTGATAGGCTTTGTTTACGTCCCCATGAATTGATGGACCTATTGAGCCATGCTGATATGAAATTACAACTTTGAATTAATAATGAAAATTGATTTCATGTAACTTTGAAAATTTTGAGAATTTAATTTGGCCCCATTTCTAGATCTCACACACACAAAGATTAAACATGTACCAGATAGAGAAATATATAGGAAATGTTTTAATGCAACAAAAAAAGGAATATTACAAAATGGTGTATGTGCATAGCCTCCCTCTAGTCATATTTGAGCTCTTCACATTCTCTTCTAAATTTTCCCCAGCACACTCCTCCTAAGATAATTCTCAGATAATTTCTTAATAGTTATATTAAAAAATTATTATACAAAGTTGTCATATTTAATCTTAACAAAATCGATCCATTTTACTAGAAAATTTAACAAATTCCTAAATTAGTCACATATATCTTTTTACATAAAAGCTAAGTGACACTCATCCCAACTTCCTAACAATACAAGTTCCTATGGAAAGATGGATTTTTTCATCTTGGTCCTAATGATGAACCACATTAGAGGGTTCGAAATGTCGACCAATGAATACCGTTGATGTGATTATTGCGAAAGCCAATTCCAAGGAAAAGAAATACAAATTCTCCTCCATATATTGTAAGGAAAATATTATAAAATAGATAAATTAAAGGAAACCAACTTCCTTCACTAAATGGCGTTGACCTAATGAGCTCAAAAATGATTTGACTAGGATATGATCCTTCATCAAACTCTTAGGGAAGTAAATAATTATTCATGAAATCCCCAACACTTATGGCAAACTTGTAAATCTCTATTATGGTCATCCAAATGGAATCTTACACTAGTTGGTTCTTCCATTTGACCAAATAATCAAAATACCCTTTAGCTCCATTTTTCGTGCCTACTCTTTTCTCCAACATTGCTTCAATCTCTTTCTGAACTTCCCTTGGCAATTGTTTCTTCCATTTTTTGGTTTGATCTTCATCATGTACATGCTCATCTGTTGTAATGCTCTCTCTCTCTCTCTCTCTCTCTCTCTCTCTCTCTCTCTCTCTCTCTCCTTAAAGGTATGTAGATATCCTAGATTAAAAATTGACAAAATCCCATTATCACTTGAGATTTTTATCTCATTAGCATTAGAAGAAAAAATTCTTAACATATTTCATGGACCAATTTTCTTAAGATTTAATTTAATTTATGTCCCTCTAAGAAACCTTTCTTTCTTGAGATATGCCATTCCTAGGTCACCAACTTCAAAGCCCAACTATCATCTTTTTATGTATGCTATTTGTTTATACTTGATGTTTTTTTCCTGCAATTGTTACTTGACCATTCCCTGCAAATCTTACATGTTGTAGATTCCCCATCATTACCATTTCCTAACTCCTATTTTCCTAATTTTCTTAGCTCATAAACTCCTCTTGAGTGCATTCCATATACAATATGAAATGGACTCATAATTGTTATTATTAGGTGAATTATTGTAAGTGTACTCAACTTGAGCATGTACTTGATCGTATAATTTGGGATGCTCGCTTTCCAAGCTCCTCAAAATATTTCCCAAGCTCCTATTTACCACCTCTATCTACCCATATATTTGTGGGGGGTAAGTTACACTAAAATTCAAGCTTGTCCCTAGTTTCTTCCATAAGGTCCTTCAAAAATGGCCTACAAATCTTGTATCTTTGTCTCACACAAGCTTCTAGGTAACCCATGCAATATTACAATTTATTTAAAGAATAAATTTGTCATGATGGTTAGCATTAGTAGTTTTTATATAAGGAATAAAATATGTCACCTTTGAAAACCTATTAACAAGAACATGAATTGAATCATTTCCCCTTTGGGTTTGATTCAATCCCAAAATAAACTCCATACTCATCGAGTCCCAAAGCCTACATGGAATTTGCAATCGTTGATATAACATTGTAGTTTGACTTATTCCTTTAGCTTGCAAACATACTCTGCATCTTTGCATAAATATTTTTACATTGGCCTGCATACCTCGCCAAAAATAAAAATAATGTAATACAACAAAGGTCTTATCATATCCAAAGTGTCTCGAAAATCCCACAATGTGCTTCTCTTTTATTAGATTTCCTCATGGAAAAATTTTGTATATAAAACTTACTATCCTTGAACAAAAAATCATCTTGAATCATGTAACTAGTCCATCTATTTCTATTAATGCTAATTCATTTCTCACATGCCACATATGCTTCCTTGCAATCTACATCATTCTTGTACATCTTTGTTAGCTCATTATATCCTGAAGAAGTAATTTGGAATTCATGTACAATTAAATTAATTTTCCTCGCTCCATCAACTACTTTATTTGATGAAACTCTTCTGTGTTTTATAAAAAAATTAAAAATTTTACACAAATTCTACCCACTTATTATGTCTTTGATTCAATTTATATTGGCTACTGATAAGATACAAAGCATCATTATCAATATATTAAAAAAAATAGGGAATAAAATAATGTCTCGATTTTTCAAGGCTTGAACTATAGAATAAAAAAAATTATCAAATGAAGAGTGCTTCTATTTCACTTTAGTTAATTCCTCATTGAAATAAGAAATTCATCTCCCTTCTTGACTCAAAATCACTCCAATAGTAGCTCCACGTACATCTATTTCAACTGGAAATAATTGATTGAAATCTGGTAGCGATAGGACTAATTGTTCTGTGATCCTTTTGTTTCAACAATTTAAAATTCCTACCAATTTCCATACTCTACATGAATGGTTGTTTTATTTCTTTTATCGTTTGCATAATGCGTGCAACAATTATGCCAAAGTTCTTAATAAACATCCTATAGATGATTACAAGATCGTAGAAGCTCCTCACTTCAATTTTTTTTGGAATAGGCCATTCAATAATAGCTTTAAACTTTTGAGTATCTATTTTTAAACCATTGTCAGAAATTACAAAGCCCAAGTACACCAATTCCCCATTCATAAAACTACACTTATTCAAATTAATCAATAACTTTCCTTACTGCTGGTGGTTTAAAACTAACATGAGGTGTCCGAGATGCTCTTCCTTTGTTGATATGTACACTAAAAATTATCCAAATAGACAATGAAAAACTTTCTTATAAATTCCTTCAGGATCTCTATCATTAGCCTCATAAAAGTATTGGGTGCATTAGTGAGATAAAAAAACATCACTAACCATTCATATAACCCATGTTTTCTCTTAAAGTTTGTTTTGCATGCATCCCCTTCTCTAATTTGAAATTTTTGGTATCCACCTTTTAGATCAATTTTAGAGAAACATCTAGCACAACTCAAACAATTAGTTAAATCATCAATGTGTTGAAGAGGAAATTTGCACCTCATTGTTATCTTGTTGATGGCTCTCGAATCAGTGAACATCCTCTATACACCATCCTTCTCTGGGTTGAGTACTATAGGGATAACACATGGAGTCAAAATTTTCTGAATGAGACCCCTATCCAATAACTCCTACACTTGTCTATTCACTTCTTCATTTTATTGTGGAGTTATTTTGCATGCTACTCCATTTGGAAGATTTAACCTAGGGATTAAGTCTATATGATGACTTATGCTTCTTACAGGAGGTGAACTACTTGTAAACTCATAAAATATTATATTAGAAAAATCATTCACAATAGCTTTAGTTTCTTTAGGAAAATCATCTAGGCTTATGATAGTGTCCATTATCTTGGGATTTACAATCAAATAAAAATGCACCTCCCCATTCTTGAAAACTCTCTATAGCTCTTAAACAATCAATACAAACACTTTTGGACAAAAAATTTCATGCCTAAATATCATTTCTTAAGTTAAGGCGCATCAATTCCTGCTAGTTGTCTAGCATCATGAGGTTCCTTGCATTGGAAATGACTAACATAAAAGTACTTGGCTCATGGATTATGACTAACCCTTATACTTCTTATTCGCATGTTAGATATATTATATGTGTTGAATAAACCATGAAATCTTAACACAAGTATAATGCTCAAATTTTAATTAATCTCCACCTCCATGTACAAGGGTCCACAATATAATGTCACATTCACACAATACAAGACAATTCAAAATGTACACCACATGTAAAGAAAGGGACCTTCGATCCTCCTTCAAAATTATATTATAATTAATTTCAAATTACAATACAATGCTGCAAACATACATAGATTTAGGCCCTCGTTCTTCTCCAAAAATTTCAACAAGAAAAAATCAATTATTTTCCAAAAACCATGTCCCAAATACAAGACAACATCACCCCAACCTATTCTAATCTTTCCTTGCAAAAATATGGCACAAATCTCCTTGGCGTAGCCATATTGACTACATAACTTAGCTTAGACTCCTCTTGGCATGTTATTGTAAACCTAAAACATGACCTTCATTCCATTCCACCAACAAGTGGGCATGACTAATTCTCCATGGTTTGACTCTTCTCTTCCATGCGGGTAGAGTGATCCTCATCCATCCTACATTCCTTCCCTTGAACTTGTGATTATGTTCCAAATATGTTTTCCCTTGTCTCTATTTGTTTCCCCATCCATTTGACCTACATACATTCAATTCATTCCATTGTTGTTTCATACTTGGCCACAATAAGTGAAAGGGCATGTCAAGTGGTTGATTCAATGCTTCATTCCATTGGGTGACACTCATTCCTTTATAGATTTTAGCATTAACACAAAATTTGTGGCATGTTGACTCGTTCCATATTGTATGCATTCATTTAAGCATGCTCGTCTTGTTTCAGGTCGACTCATTCCATCTCCACCACATTCATTTAGGCACACTCATTACTTCTTAAGTGACCTATTTCCAACATAAATTCACCTGTTTCAAATTGGGCACCCTTGTTCCACTCCATCTTCAGTGCACTACTAGTCCACTCTAGTGCTCTTGACTCATTTTGGAGAAAACTGCAAAAATGTCACACAATCATTACAAATCGTGTGATACTCATAT
>APFE031627189.1:172089-236013 GCA_000404065.3 Pinus taeda | reverse complement strand
AAGAAGTTATGGATTTTTGAAAAACATTTGTTGAAGTTGCCGGCAAAGTGTGCGAATGTGCGGGAATGAAAAAAAACGCCCCCACAAAATGGAGATTTGAACCCAAGACCTCTACTATCTTAAAATATCTTTGAACCAATTGATCTATACAAAAAATTTGAGAGAGAGAGAGAGCGGGGGGGGCTTTGGGTTGCGTGCTTGCCTTGAGAAACCTCTTTTTCCCTACAAAACACAAAACACAAAACCCAACACGTACATGCAAAGAAAAACGAACCTTATGGTTCGAAGTTAGCTTTACCCAAAAAACTAAATATTTAAAAAAAATTGAACCTTGTGGCTCAAAGTTAGCTTTAGCCGGAAAACTAAATATTTTTCTCAATGTTTCTCATTTTCCGAGATCACACTAAGGTGCAGGGAAAAGAGCATACACATGAGAAAAAATCCTTCCTTTTTGTTTCTGATTTGCCTAGATCGCACAGAGTCATAGGGCAAAGAGCACACGCATAAATGAAAGGTATAGATCCGATTTAAAAAAAAACTAAATAAACCGAAACCGAAATAAGCAGAGAGAAAATAACAGTAAACTGCAAATAAACACTGTATACCTCCATATCTTAAAAATGATGCAGATAGGGCTACTGGAAACCTTTTCGCATGAAACGAAAGGGGTTCCTCACTGGAACAGATGCTTTGAACACAACAGAGCAGTCCTCTCGACCCGAAAGCAGTCATAAACAGTAGATCTAGGAAACGACAGCCGCATGCAGTTCTACCGGCTTCAGATTTGGATCACCAACGGACGTGGCCCTCAAATAGCTCTGATACCATTTAGGAATTTACAAGGTAAGTTCCTCAGACAGAACACCAAAAGGACACCGTTCACAAACAGATCACAGATCAATACACCAGTATTTTGACGTGGTTAAAACCCTCAGAGAAGGAAACAGTCCACGGCCTGTGCCGACGTGGCTACTACAAGCAATTTATTAATAAAAGAATGAAAATTTACATAAGCTTCTCTCATGCACGGTTAACCTACAAATGACCCTCCATGCGCTTTAAATAGAATTCATGGACCAATCGGGTGTCAAGCCACGGATCAAGTGTCGATAATACCGAGAAGAGAATGAACCGTCGGATCACTACATATCGTGACCTTCAGATTATAAGTTACAAAATGTACAATGGTAAAGAAACACAGTTTACCTAACTCTATACCTAACTCTATACTAGACCAAGTTGAACTTAATTATTTCCTATGTGTCGGAATATCCTAACACTTAGAATAAATTTTAAAATTTATCTTCATTCTTGAGCTACATGGATTGGCTTACCAGCTCACAAATCTAGAATTTCTCAAAGTCCTTTGTAGAAAAATGATAGTAATTTTCTCTTACTTCTTAGGACATGTTAATGAGATTCATTTCCATTTATTATACTTGGATTGGATCATAAAAATATTCAAGCTAATAAAATAATTTATCCCATTGAATTTTCACTTGATTATGTTAGGCATTTGATAGGTTAACTAGTTCACTAGTTCTTGAATTTTTAGTTTTTCGAGTAGTAATTTTCTAGTATTTTTTAGCACATGTTAACAAGGGTATTTTGGAGTGATTCCACTTGGAATGGATACCTAATACATCTTACTTAATAATAATAAAAAATTCCAACCCATTTTAGTTTGATTTAGTTGGGAATTTAGCAATATTCGCACTCCTATAACATTAGAGGCCTCCTGTAGGAATGACCTATAGCAATCGCATGTAGAAGACTTGTAGCATCACTTTCCTTTACTAGTTTGATCCCCACTACAACTTTGTCTTAGTCTAGATTAATAATAACCCCTAAGATCTAAATTCACGATTGGGGAATACCAAATACCACTTAGGATTTTCGTTTTTACACCTGCAACACATCTCAACAATTTGGGTTAATTGAGATATTTATGAATTGGATAATACAATAATGATTTCCTTGATTTCCACATGAAATATATAATGAAATTTTTCAATGTGGATAACCTCTTTGGAATGCAGTGATTGACTATGTTCTCTTTCCTTCATGCATGTTAGATTAGTTTACTTTCCTTATTCTTAAGTTAAGACTAGGTTCCCTTTTCAATGCAACTTTCACATCCTTCAATTAGGCTAGTGTTTGATTTCCATTTCTACAATTAGGATTAGTGTTTACATTTAAGAAAGTAAAGTTTCTATTTCTATAATTATTTTATGTTATATTTCATGATATTCAATTCATTGCATCATATCAACGAAATAAAGACACATTGTGTGGTATACATATAGTGTCGACACTTCTAATGTTTGGGCAAAGCTTAGGTTGATAATTTAAGTTGTTAGCCTTGGGAGGTGTGGCATGCTTGTTCTGATACTGGGGCTCATCAATTTTTGGCACCATTGTAGGGGAGGTGTCAAAGTATGCATTCTTTTCTTCCCTAGTTGATCCATTCTAGAAAAACATAAAAAAGAAACTAGGAATATTTCCTTTCAGAAAATTGTATTACATAAGCATTCTTATTCAAAATATTTGTAAAAATTAACTTCTCCAACACCAAACCCCCCCATTTGATCACAAAATGTAGTAAGATCCACATCACCATCCACTTTTTCAAGTAAAAGAAGAATAGGTGGATGATAAGGTAGAATAAATTGATGTTGATGATGACAGTGAACAAAATACTCTTGGATTTCCCATTCAAGATATTGATATCAATGTTCATATGAAAAAAACCTCCATATTTCCTTCCCAACTTCCATTGTATGAGTTCAGAGGATCCAAAAATATTTTTCTTTGAATTTTCAATCCTTTGTAGACTTATGGTTTCTTACTACACACTAAAACATTGAGATTGTTTCAAGCAACATTGAAGGATAGAAATCTTAAATAGTTTATGAGTTTAGGGAATAATTCAAAAAGATCATGGAATGATATGAAAAATATATTTCTAGAAAGAGATAAATATTATGATCTTAAAGAATAAATATTTAGAATGACTCAAAAATAATATGAGAGCCTTGAGGATCTAATAGAGAGATTGATGTATAATGTTAAGAGGGAAAGATTACATCATTTAGGATTTGACGCACTAAGTCCATTATTACTTAGAAAAATTAGAGATGAGTGGATTGGTCTCCTTGATCTCATGAGTAGAATAGATGTATACTAATTATCATTTGAAGAAATTTTTGAAATATGCAAGTGCATATCAATAGGAAGGGAAAGAGAAAGTATATCATCAAAATTAGTAAGTCAAGTTGAACTTGGAAATTTTCTCGATATCTTTAAGACATATATTCTTAGAAATCTAAGTAAACAAGTCTAAATATTAAGAGAGCAAAAGGAGAAAAAAGAAGACGTTGAAATCTGTGCTTTCCATGTAGAATAAAATGTTACTAAATATTGTCCATCATTTCCAAGGTTGAAGGAAGTTTACCATGAGGAAAATGGAGCAAGTCAATCACCAAACAAGCTATACTATGTAGCTCCAAGAAGACCATGCCTTCCAAGTCAATCTAATATTATGCAAGAACCTAATTCACAATTTCAAGCTTATGCTCATCCATCTCAAATTAATTGGAACATAGTCTTTCCTTAGAAATCTTGTCCATCTCAATCTCAAAACCAATCTTGGAAACAAGGTTGGCAAGGAACTTATGAGAGAAATCCACAATATCCTTAATATTTTCCTTAATATCCTCCATACCCAACTCCATGTTATTCCTACCATTCACCTCCAACACAACCACAACCTCAATGACATCCATCTCAAAGATCCACTCCATTCAACTGCTTATAGAACCATTTTTAACTCACACAAGGAAATAGCTCAACCCACCTACAATGCTGAGGTATAACACTTTCAAACATATCCTATTGATATAGATGGTATTCCTCTTATCTCATGAGGATTACTGCAAAAATAGATTCTCTTGATGTCATTGAAGGACAACATTCAGAAAAAAAGAAGATTCAAATAAAAAGACCAAAAAGTCATGGGTTGCACATGATCAGGAAAAGACATTAGAATTAGAGATTAAGAAAGTTCCCTTGTGTTTACCATTAGATCCTCCATGTGTTTAAGAGAATAACCAACAAAAAGAGAAATGTTTGAATATCACAGTACAATAATACATGAAAAATTATCTAGATGAGCAAGCGAACCAAAGACATCACAACTATATTGAGGTTTGGTTCCATAAAATCAACAAGATGGAGCATCCCTCTGTTCTTCAACAATGTTTGATATCATCAAAGTCAAATCATTTGGTCTCTAATATTCAGGTACATGTCAAACAATATGTTTCAAGCCTGCACATGAGTTTATATGTCATATTTTTATGCACATGGATCCATTATAAGTATTCCTAGATAGGAAACAATTTGTTTTTCCAAGTAGAGTATGATAGAAAAAGGAAATAGAAAACTGGAAAAAATAAGCGGAAAAGAATAAGATCTCAGGTGAAAGCCTCTTTTGACGTGCCTGAGATTGGCTCATTGATTGAAAACCTCCATGACGTGGTTAATGAGTTGAAAAAAATTAAGAAAAAAGAGAACAAGAAAAGATCCTAGGTGAAAACCTCCTTTGAGGTGCCTAGGAAGGCCTACTAGTTCAAAACATCATTGAGGAAACTAGTAGGCCAAAGAAAAAAGAGAAAAATCCCGAAAAAATGAAAAAAAAAATTATTTTGTCTACGTATCTCTCCTTGATGAATGCACGTGCTCTCCAACCTCTGCAAGCAATAAAAATAAGTTAGCTACCAAAAGAAAAGTTGATAAAAAACCTAGTCAAGGAAAGTCGAACTTGGGCTTCGTCGTCCTATGCTCAAATGCTCCAATAGGACCAAGGCGATGTCACTTCATCACCCTCATCCATTTCCAACATCTAGCCATCATTTCCAAGCCTCTTCCATTCATTTTCCTCATTGTACTAAAACGCTATGGGAGGGTTAGGTTTTGATATAGGAGACCAAACTACAAAGAGCATAAAATTGTTTTTACCATATCTCAAAAATTGTGCATCCATTGGCCATGGTGTCTCATGGGGAGATGCATATGGATGATGGTAACATTTTCAAGGAATTTTAGAAAATTCCAATGGCCACTTTTCGAGAAATTTCTCTCCATCCCCTAAAGCCATATATTTTTCAATATTTGTGCATCAATTGGCTAAGATGTTTTATGGGGACATGAATAAGAATGATGGAAACATGCTCAAAAAATATCAGGTTAATCTAGTCTACCGTTTGAGAGATATAGATAAAATAATTATGCTACAAAAGATTTAGTCCCGAAATGCTATAAAAGGAGCGAGAAATGCCACAAGAGGAGCCCAAAATGCTACTTGACGTAGATCTGATTGGAGGAAGTGGTAAAAAGGCCATTTCTTCTTCAGGGAAGGTTGAGAGGGGCCCCCAAACACCACTTTAATCACCCATTCACTCCATCTAGCCAAAATTTATCTTCAAGTTCCACTCTGCCATACATGAAAAACATAGAAAAAAAATTTCTTTGAATTTTTTCTACCACGTACACCACGTCCTCATGATTTTAGTCCTCCCTTTGTACCTTTTCTGACTTTCCATCAATTCCACAAGCAATATAAGGTCTCAAATAATAATTCAGTGACTACTACGTGAGGAAAGGTCCTCTTGTAGCAACATGCACAGACTGTTGGAGGAGGAAAATTCCTCTTGTAGTAGCATGTACAATCACATCAAATCTCATAATCAATTTTTTTTCACCCACAAAGCAATAGATCTAGCCACCTTAAGCACTATGAATCCATTTCTAAAGTCATAAGGAGCACACAATCATATAATCCATCCAGTTCAGCAACAAATCGAAAACTGAAGAGGTACTTGCAAGATGATGTGAAGACCTGGGGACAAGCAAAATAAGGAAATTAGCACCTCCAGAGAGCCATTTATCTACTATCAACTTGGCAACAACATGCATGCCTCTCTAGCAATCATTAAGTAGGTACATGTATGCAATATTCTTCATCTCTTCTCTTGAGTGTATTTATGTTAGAAATTTATTGTCAATGCACGAGAGATGAGGTTTTATAAGCTAAGCATGGGTCAATATTCTTGAACACCCTCAACTAGTTAAGTGTAGCTAACTCCCTCACTCATGCAATATGGAGAATCCAAATTAATAAGGGTGATGATTACAAGGACTGGGTACAATGGTTAAAAGTGGAAATTTGTGCAGAGGCCTAGTTACCAAAGTGCTCTGAGTCATTACCACAAAATGGAATAAAAGTAGGAGGCTCCAATTCACTTGCATAATTACGCATTTCCAAGAAATATTTGGGAAAATCCATCGAGGTATAAAAGGACAAGCTAGATGAAACTAGGGGCTGCGTAGGGTTCTACATCATAGATATAGAGTTGATTTGTAGGTGTTATAGGATTAGGAATAATTGCTACAAGTGAAACAAGGTTTCTACATGGCAGATAAAGTGTGTGCTACACGAGCAATGTATTTGCTACATGAGAAGATAACGTGCTATAGGAAATTCTAGACATTTACAAAAAGCCTAATTTTGAGCAATTTTATCCTAGATTTGAAGAGGTACATCTAATATAAGGGCAGGTACACACATTTCTCTTCCATCTGTGGAAAAGAAACCTACACAACCTATCGTTCATTGGACCAAAAATCTGATAGTAGTTTGAGAATAAGAAATTGAATGAGAATGTTTCTTTTGAGTTAAGAAATATAAGAAATCAAATGGAATTTTTTTTGAATTGAGTCTGAAGTTTTTGTTCCTTTAACTAGTATTGGTTTGCCAGACTTTGGAAAATGACTGTGACAAAACATGGGGGGAGTAGTTTCAGTTGAAGAGAGTCCACAGACTCGTCAATGATGATAATTATCACACATGTTGTGGAGAATGTTCAAAAACTTGTATCACGAGCAAACATTGTGGACATTAACATGGAGACTTTTCTTAAGGCACAAGCACAAGCCTATTTACCACTTGGAGAAAAGGATGAATCTACAGAAGGAGGAGGTGGAGAAAAAGAGGAAGAGAATGGAGCAAGAGAATATGCTCCAAAATTCCTTTTGAGGTAGCTTGGGACATTAAGGAGGTCACAAGGGCCATGAATGAGGCACAATTAGGTCACTAAGTTGTGCAAAGGATGGAAAACAATTTTAGTAGAGTGTACGATGGGCCTCCAAATTAGACATAAATTAAGGCACATCTGACCATCCTTCACCACATTACACCTATATTTTTTCATTAGTTGACATATTTTTTACTTTAATATGTTCATTATGAAGGTTTAGAGATAATTTCATATTTGTGCCTAATATTATTTATTTTTGAGGAATATTATGAGAATATTGGGCAGATTATTAAGATTTGGAGGAGTATGTAATCTAGGGACTTGGTCCCTACTGTAGGAGGATGAAGATTGGATAATAAATGAACAAAATATCATGAAATTATTGACATATTCTAGAGATCCAGTGATTGAGAAAATCTAGGAATGTATTCCCTCTCATTTACTACAGATTCCTAGTGTTGAGAACCAGATCCACTATTTCAGGGATTTTCCAGTGGAAAACTTCCTCATTTCAAGGAGAATTCTTCCTCCTCATTTTTTAATAAAAATTCAAATTTTCCTTTAGAGACATGTATTTCTTAGTCTTCTTGTGAAGAAAACTTGCATTTTTGCAACTCCACTTCCATTTCTAGCAGATACGTACTTGGATTGATTATAATGAAGTTTGGTGCCATTTTTAGCTTCTAAAGCTTGGTATTATTCAAACTACTTTGAGTATCCTTGGGCTTGGAAATCCCAGGAACCTCATAGGCCTTTTATATAATTTCATTTTCTTCTTTCAACTTCTTATTCACATGCATCTCTTATTCTTGTTTTCAATATTTTTGCATTTAGTATTGATGCTTTTTCTATAGAATTGAGTTAGATAGCTGAACTAATTTATTTTGCGGGTTATTTGCAGAGTCACAAGCATGATGTATCCTTACAAAAGCTTTGGAAAATCACCTTCATCTTTGAGCTACACTGGTTTACTAGTTCACAAATCTAGAATTCTCGAAGTCCCTTCTAGCAAAATGATAGTAATATTCTGCTATTTTTTACAATTTGTTAATGAGCTTCATTTGAGTTGATTCCACTTGGATTAGGTCATGAAAAAATTCAAATTAATAACAAGATTCACCCCATTTCATTTTCACACGATTAGGTTAGACATTTGATAGATTCACTAGCTTAGTAGTTCTTGAATTTCATGTTTTTAGAGTAGTAATTTTCTATTATTTTTTAGTACATGTTAATATGGATATTTTGGAGTGATTGCACTTGGAATGGAGACCTAAGACATGTTACTTAATAATAAAAATATTTAAATTTCATTTGAATTTGATTTACTTGGGAATTTAGCAAAATTCTCACTCCTGTAGCATTACAGACCTCCTGTCGCAATGATCTGTAGCAATCACGTGCAACAAACATGTAGCATCACTTTCCTTCACTACTTTTTATCGCTACTGCAACTTTGACTTACTCTAGATGAATAATGACCCCTACCCTCTAAATACATGATTCAAGAAGACCAAATGCCACTTAATATTTTCTTTTTTACCCCTACAATGCATCTAAACAATTTGGGTTAATAGACAGGGCTATGAATTGGATAACACAATAATGATTTCCTTGATTGCCACATGAAGTATATAATGAACTCTATCAGTGGGTCTAAACTCTTTGGAATGCAATGATTAATTACCTTCCCTTTCCTTCATGCATGTTAGATTAGTTTCCCTTCTTTGTTCTTAAGTTAAGGCTAAGTTCCCTTTCCAATGCAACCTTCACATCCTACAATTAGGTTAGTATTTGATTTCGATATCTACAATTAGGATTAGTGTTTGCATTTCCACAAGTAGCATTTCCATTTCTACAATTAGTTTAGGTTAGGTTTCATGATATTCATTTCTTTGCATAAGATAAACCAAAGAATGCCACGTTACTTATTACATATATAATTTCTACACCTCTTAAGTTTATATAAACCTCAAATTGATCATTTAAATTGATATTCTTGGAAGTTAGAGTATATATATTTTTTTAACATAAATATTAACAAAGATAAACCGAAGTAGTTATGATAGTTTCATTCAAAATTTATTGAACATAATCTTGTGTAAACCCACTAATTTACAATACAAGTATAACTTTCACATTTTTTAACAAAATTTCTTATAAAAAAAAGCACGAACCGATTATCGTAGTTCTTGATTTTTAAGAGTTCGATGAGGTTTTTGTTCGACAAGTTCTTTCCAATTGCCATATTTTTATTTCTAAAATGTTCTCCTATGCTTTATATACAGAGCTTAAAGCACATTAAAAATTAGTACTGTGTTTGATATAAAGTGTTGATGGTTCAAAACAATCGATTTTATATATCACGTAGCGTGTAGTATTTATTTTTAATTTATCTTATCAGAGTCCAGAGTTGACTCTTGGGTACGTTAACTAGATTTACGTTCTAAGGGGAATATTATATTATTTTTTTTGTTTTAATCTTGGGTGAGGCTTTTGTCGTACCAGTTACTTACCCTTCACCATCATGCTCTTAAAAAGATAGTTATACAAGGCTGCGCGTGCTTTATATAAAGTTAAAGTTGTCCAGCCGACAAAACATTCAATTTTATATGATTACATATGGGATTTATGTTCAATTTATCGTATGAGGACCTAGATTTTATAATTGCTCTTCGGTAAATCACCTGGCTTTACATTCCAGGGTAATATTTAGATTAATTCCAGGGTAATATTTATATTAATTTTTATCAACAGATTAAATCGAGGAAAGTGGAATTCTTTATTCAGACTTATTCCATAAGTTATCTTGAACCCACAAAAATGATTTGTTTTCTTGTATTTTATGGGGTGGTTAACGCCTGGAATTGCAGGATATGATATGGAGTCAAAAGAATCATGAAATCTGAATGAATATATATGGAAATGAATAGGATTCATGCGGTAGTTATCAGACACCCCAATATCATAAAAATAAACAGTACACGGAAAAAGCAGGAAGGATTCTGGGTCTCTCATTCAGTCAACATTAATGGAAAGCTGAGAAAATTATTACTCTTATACATCAAAAAGCGGATGTTCACATGGGAGTGTTCCTGAGATTTAGGAATAGTTGCATAGACAGTGCCCAAGATGCTTTAGGTAGACATATAATACTTATTCCAAGATTCCTCCAATTAATCCTCTTTCTATAGTTCATAGCCGGCCAAATATTATTTATAACTTGGATCTTTTAAACCTCTATGAGGATCCAAGTATGACAATGATCGGGATCCGTTCATTTTGGATATTCCTTTCACATTTTTCGTCGTATGTGATACATACGCATGTGTGACTGGAGACTTCAAGTTGCTGAGGAGTTCAGTTTTTGAAATAATAGTAAGCCCTTTACCAGGAATCGTCTTTACAGGTTGTGTCCTCTACTTGAGTTAGGAAAAGACTAAATACGACCTCGAAATCCCGTTGTAAAGTTATAACAGAAATACAACACTAACGAGTAAATTCATTCATAACAAACCATAACAAGGCATGAAGAATGAAAGTTTAAGTCTCCATGCTCTAGTGCCAATTCCGAAAATGTGTAAACACAAATGGCGCCGATTTATCCACGTAAGGGACCTGCTGGTCCTACCAGCTACTTTAGAATTATGGGAAGAGTTTAAAAAGTGCTGATGATAGCGGCTATATACTTGTTGATGCCTAACACGTGATAAGAAGATACATCGAATTTATTAACGTTTGCAATGATACTAGACATATTTTCGGTGTTATGAACACTGCCTCGGCCAGAGCTAACCAGCATACTATTAGCATTAAATGTCCCTTTACATGTTTTTTATAGCTATTTAACACGCCTGTTATGATAAACAAATAAAAAATAATAGCATTTGTGTTAAACAGCTATCAAAATGCATATAACCGAACATTTAATGCCCAATAACAAAGCTCGTTAGCTATTGCCCAGGCTCGTTAGCTCTTGCCCACTGCCTCAGCCTACTTTAACGTAATTTTTTTAACATCCCAAGTTAAATGAACAGTTTCTTCGATACGTACGTACCTTAGGCGAAATATACAATTTTGTTAACGTTAATAACCCTACCAAGATGTTTTGAATGTACTAAACATCCTCATTCTTTACTTTAGGCTAGTCTTTCAAATCTTTACACTAAATGGATAAGTTAAAAAAAAAGAACTTAGATGATCCTCCAAGTTGTTCATCTCTGCCCTGGTTTGAAGATCGAAGGGTCGTTCTTCGTTCACAATTTTTCAACATCGAACTGTATAGCAGTGAAGTGGGTACTTTTATATCAATTATGGATTTCGGGAATATTCAAATCTGACAGTTAAGACGGTCGTTAGTTGCTTGATTTTTATCAGATTCTTCGATATTCCTAAGGTAAACATATTGAAATAAGTTTGTTAAGTGATCTACGATGTTTTATTTCAGACTTTTTCAACCTTAAACTCTATATTATTGAATGAACCATTATTGGGATACAATATCTTTAAAATTGTAAACTTTTAATTTAAATTTGGGATATAATATTTTTACCATTATAATTTTTAATTTTATTTTTTATTTTTAATATAAAATGATATTCAATCGCTTCATTGACTCCCAACCAAGGAATTTGACATTAATATTACGAGAAGGTACGTTGAAAACACTTGCCGATCCGTCACTAAAGTTAGATTCAATCACCTCATTTACTCTCATTTAGCCATGGAATTTGACATTCATATTACGAGAAGGTACGTTGAAAACACTCGCTGATCCATCATAAAAGTTACAAAGTTATCGAGAACTGTAAATTCGATGACCATAGTTCATTTCAAATTCCATCTTTATTTCGGCTCATTTTGTATTGTTAACGTGGTGTTGGTACATCTCATTGTTATTGTTGCAATGGTGATTCTTTAAGTTATTTTAGAATGAGTGGTTATCATTCGTAAGACTACAAATATAAATATAATAATAATTATATTTTAAAATAATAAATTATTTGGAGAATATATCTCAAACCAACTAAATCTGACCACATATAAACTAACAATCTAGTAAAGATAAGTACTAGCTTTAAATGACCAATAATTCTAACGCTCTAGTATCATCTCACACGCAACATAAGTAGAAGCCACATATTCCAATACATTTTGTTAGTGATTACTTTCATTAATTTTCACCATTGGATGAGCTCTTCAATATCTTACTCCAAATGCTTCGCTCTAAATTGAAGAACCTCGTAACCAATAAAGTCCATACCTTGATACTATAAGCATATAGTTTGAGCAGTCAAACATTAGCTCAATTATTGAAATCCACGTAGAGGAACAGTGATGCATGAGCATAAGATCTCTAAACCATCAAGCTTTTTGGTCGATAAAGTTCTTAAAAGGGGGCCTCGACATTTTGAGAAGAGTTCATATTCTTCTATGTAAATATTATATTGAGTTGATTTATTCTAGGAAATCTAAGTGCATTAGTCATGATTCTAGATGTTTGGATAAGTACAATTATGTTGATATTTTAAAACATTTTTTTCCTTGTATAGCATTCTAAGGATAGATTGAGTTATTCTATGATTTAGAAATATTAGATTGATGGAGTGATTTATGGGTGATTTATGAAGTGATTTTAGGATCTAGAAAAATATGTGATGTTTAAAAATTATATCTATTGTAAGCCTACACGAAATAAAAAAAAAAGAGAATAAATGTGAGAAAAAGGTAGGATAACCAAAAGAATATAGAATAAAGCAAAGAGAAGAATGAGAGAGTTCTAGGGAAAAGATAGATGCATGTACAAGCTTTGATTAATGAAATGAAGTTTCATAATTTCTGTATATAAATTATCGACATGTATGATCGCTCGAAGAATTCCTTCTATGTGAAATATACGTTAACATGGATTTTCTCCTCTCAATATGTGTGTTTTTTTTACAATTGAGCTTGTGAATGTTACTTATATTGAGATTAATAAAATCTATACATAATCCTTGATAGAAAATAGTCCATCTGTGCGAGGAACTCTATGGATATTAAATGAGACATGTATAGCTTGTTTAGACTAGAGCTGCACAGAATCACATTTGAAATTGCAGTTAAGATTGAGATTGAATTTCGTTAAAATTTATCTAGGTTATAAATTTTGTAGAAGTCTCCATAACTTTGATGGATTCAGTGAAGGATTATGGAATTTAGTGTGAAGGAACAAAAAACAAAACATGTAGAAGTCTTGTTGATGATAAGTAATTTCCTGTGTGGATCAAGAGGGTTTTGTTGGAACAAACATGCAAAATGAGAGAGTTATAGAAAAAAGTGTATGAGTACCTTGAAATCAACAATGGATCAACATATCAAAGAAGAAAGAGCTAGAATTTTGTAGGAAAATTAAAATTTTCATGCATAAGAGTCATATGAGATATTGCAAATCTATGACAAGAAAGGCAGGTTTATGAAGAAACTTTCACAAGGAAACTAATGAGTTGAAATTATAGGAGGCATGGTTGCAACATTATACATGTGCAAATGAAGTTAGACAAAGAGGTAAATTGTCTTTATGTTTTCTAGTAATTTCTGAGGTAAATTGTTGATTACAAGTAGTAGCGATGAGGATGATTAAGGTAGGAATCTTGTAACCAAGAATAGAGGAAGTTCTTAAGGAATTGTAGCAAAGAACCTGATGTAGTGGCTACAAACACCCTCTAAAAATTTTCCTTCACTTCGTTTTAGAGCCTCCCACCTCAAAATGATAGTAGCAATTATGCAGTAATCAGGTACTTTGGTTTATCTAATTTCATCTGTCACTTAATAACTTATGTTCACTCAATTGTCCCATTGATCATCCACAAGCTGATGCAAAGCTTCGTTCACATCCATTCAATGGGTTATCGGGCAAAAATGAGCAATCCTGGAAGGTAATCTGTCTTCCCTGCAGGAATTGTGTAAAGCAGCCTAGTGGCTAGCTTGCACTCAAAAATGGCATAGAGTAGACCAACTGACACTACTCCCCTGAAATGTCAAGAGCAGGCCAGCCAATACTCCTCTCCAGAAATATGTAGAGCAGGCTATCAACACTGCTCTGAAAAATCACGTAGAGCTAGCCAGCCACTTGGGGCTACTCAGCCCAGAAGCAACGTAGAAGTTTTCCCTCAGTAGCTATCTGTTGCATGTACCGGTAGGTTTCCCAATCCCCCAGAACTGTGCAATCCTTCCTTGTATGCTCGACAACTTTTCCCAAAAAAGAAAAAATAAAATGGTGAAAAATCATCGCTATAATTTTGGGATCTATTTTTAGTAGCGAGATATACATGGAAAATCGATTTTAGAAACTCCCAGCAAAGTGTCATTTTTTCCAAGATTTGTGCCATGCACATCAGAAACCCTATGTTTGCCAAATATATTTAAATGACACCTCATAACTCATTCTTCACTTTCGATATTGGAGCTCTAGCATTCCCGAGGCATCTAGGAACCTTCGACACAGTCATCACAACTTTTCTGGTTAAGTTTTGTTTTTCATGCCTTTTGCCACTTCTTCTATCGCTTTTTATTTTTCAGCTTGTATGAATGTTATTTCCCTTGTTTATTAAGAAACCACTGGAAATTCAATGTTATTTCCCTTGTTTTGCATTACCTTTACTTAGTGACACATGCATAATATTGTTTCTACACTCAAAGTCATCATTGTGACAACTGTTTTCATGAGCACCATTGACGTTTGACTTATTTCTGCACTTGCCTGAATTTCATGCATGTTTATGCACTCAGGTCTGCAGTAGACATTAACACACAATTAGTCCTTCAGATTTTCAGGTTGTAATTGGGCAGATCCGAGTTGTCTCAGCCCAGATCTTATTTCTCTTAGCATGCTCTATGCATTTGTAGTAGTCAAGGCTCTGCTTTCCCTCCACAAATTGTGCATAGGCTGCCCACACTCGCTCGTAGCTGAACTCTTCACAATCTTGGGAAGAAGTGCCTAATCTTTCCCACTAGAACTGAACAATGTGCAGTTCCAACCAGTAGCCTCACCTAACTGATCTGTGCATTACATAATTTCAGTGAGCAGTGAGCCTCACTGGACTGTGCATTGTGCAATTCTAGTCAAGAGTGAGCATCAGTGGTACATGAGACTGCGTAATGTGTAGTTCCAACTGACTATCTCCTAGCCTCTCGAAGTCAATGATGCACAATCTTGCCCAATAGCCACCATCTTGATTCTCAATTGATTCTCGAGTTGCTTTATGTTTTTAACCGACTTTCTCTCATCGTGAGTGTCTTCTCTATCTCCAAGTACCACAGGTTTTTTAGCAGCGTCTCAGTAGTAGAGGTATCATTGCCTCCAAAGGATTTGGATCAAAAGATAATTGAAAGAAGTACTGGAGGTGTGCTTGAGTAGGGGTCTATGAGCTTGCCCATTTATGCAGACACACAACTATTCATTGAGAATGACATCAAGATCACATGGCAATACATCAAAACTATATTCGCAAGTAGGTTTAAGGAGAATCTGGAGGACCATCAAGTCTATGTCAATATTCATAAGTCAGGATTGTACAAAGTTTCATGCAGGTATCCCACCTTCCCATGCGCAGACGTGATCCATTGGATTATCTCACACACTCATCCTAAGAGGATGATATTGAACAGTATTAGTGGAGGAGAGCTCGCTTCCTTCAATATGGAAGATTATTTGTAGATGTACCATTTGACACAAACGATGAACAAGATAGATGCACCATTCTACACTCCCAATAGCAACGGGAACACAAGAGACATCTTGAAGCATTGGATAAGGGAGCCATCAAATTTCATGATGACACCTAACCAGATATACAATAAGAAGAAACTCAAGAAATCTTACCAATTCTTGGTCATCTTCACATGCTTCTTATTGAGCCAAGGGAGTACAGAGACCTTCTCGTAGATTTGGGTTGCTATGTTGAATCAGCTAGCAACTGAAGGCAAACATTTCAACTAGTCTGACATGTTGTCTCTCCAGCTAAAAGTGCATGTATCCAATGCCAAGAGTCAGCCCAAGGATCAACAAGAAAGATTATTTATGCCTGCCTACCTGCTCGATGAAATATGTGCCCATCAACAATTTCATGGCATGGGTTGGGCATGGACACCTTTAGAGAATGCGGCGAATGTATATTGCAAGTTTCTTTCAGAATACGGCTACGAAGGAGTCATGGCTAACATATTTAACCATTTCATTCCCCCTCTATACATGATGATCTTTAAACAAGATATGCCTTGCATGTCTTAGGAAGAAATGGAGGCGTTGCTAAAAATTGCAGATTTGTATGTGTCACCCGATGGCACCTTCAGCAAGATGCATAGCGCAGAGAAGGAAATGCATGTGTTGCCAATTTTCCATAGACAAGTTGGTCATGCGGGAGGATGCATACCACATCTCAACAGGGTTACCATTTAGAGTTCACTGGAAGAAGAAGGCACCATGGACTAATCTTCCCTTGCGAATTGGGTTCTGAGTGATCCAGAGTTTGAAAGAAGCATATGTCGAGGTCGAGGACTTCAAGAAGTTTAAGTTCAACACCAATATTTTCAATCCAAATGATCCACGTGGCTTATGTAGGGACCACTCTGTGAGAGTGTACTATTCTGCAAGCCACAAGGCGTGTCATTGGCTAGAGGAAGACCTATGGAGATATTGTTATAACTCCACTAGGCTCAATGAAATAGTCAACATGGTAGTAGAGAGGCTGAGAGCACTTAAGGCAGTAGCACCAAACGGAGAAGCAACAAGAGTAGTAACAAACAAAAAATCTGTGTAAGACAAAGGCAAGAGGAAGATTGCTCAAAACACATAGATAGAGGAAATCTACAAGTTTAAGGTAGACCCACTTCTGGAAAGAGTAGCTTTGGAGATAGATGGAAAGAGGTGACAGTGGGATTGGAGAGTAGCACAAAGAAAGAGGGAGAAGCAAAGACTAGAAGAAGCACAGATGAAATTGTAGTAAGTAGAGTAGAATCTTAAAGAAGAATAAAAGTTGCATAAAGAGATAAGGAAGCGTAATAGGAACAAGAATATGAACAAGAGGAAGTGCAAGGTGTGAGAACAACGCAACCCGTGTCGACACAGGTTGAAGACTCCAAACCAACAACAGATGAGGAACAGGGTGAGCAGCCACAAAAATAGGAAATTTCTTTGCAAGGTGAATTGGTAGTAGAATAGATGGACATGGAGACATAGCAGCCGATATAGGACTGGGACACCAACCTCATGCCAAAAGCAACCAAGGTCGCCCCATAAGCTTCACTAGCTCAAGCAGTAGAGCAAGTATCGAGGAACAAGGGGATACGATTATCCTTGACGATAATATAGGAACATATGTGTACAAGATAACCTTTAATGAGTAATAACATAGAGTTGTACAAGAACGTAGAGTTCACTCTGAAGAATAGGTGATTATGTAAGATCTATGAATACATCCAACTCCCTTGGCCAATGTTACAAAGGCTTATGTTGAAGCCATGAGGTCGAGTGTGAAGTTCTTGATAGCATAAAAATGAGCGCATGGCTAATGAGTTGTAAGTAGCCATGAAGAGAGAGGAGCAATCAACAATATCTTCTAGAGTATAGATGAATAAAGTGATACTTGCTGAAGTAGAAACTCTTGTTATAGTCATGCAAAGACTGTATGACAGGTTCATCATCGTGAACAAGGCAGTTCTCCATTTACATGGTCATCAGTAGCACTACACTAAGATAGCGTGAACACTCATAGACATACATTTCTTTGTTAATCATGTAGCGACATGGACAATGAGATACAAGGGAGTCCCTCTTCACTTCCATAATATGATGAAGCCACAGGTAGAGTTGGAAAAATCATGCATCCACCATATGATCTGTAAGTATGAATAACTCTCATCGCTCATCACCAATGTTGAGGCTTCATATGCATGGTTGTTTAGGACTTTGAATATCATGGTGAGAAAGTGTGGAACCCCGTTAATAATGACACTCACCAAGTTGAAAGAGAAGAACCAAGTCAAACTAGAGGTTGATGTGTACTTTGATGAGTTGATGCTCATGGCCACCAGTGCAGATTTGTAAGTCGACATAGATAACATGCAGATGTATATCACTGGTCTGACCTTGCTCATGACTAAGATACACATGTTACAAGATAAGTTTGATAGAGATTCCAAATCAGTATACTCGAAAGCACTGGAGGCAATAGATCATTTGCAAGAAGACATCATCAAAGAATACACATACACCATTGCACACTACCAAGAATGGCATCATTTCTTCATGAAGGATCATGGAAAGGAGGTTTATGAGTTGTTCTTTCCATAATTGTCTTAGTCTTAGTCTCATCTTGTGTTGCTGAGTCAATCTAGTTTTTGTCCCACATGGCTATATGTGGAAAATGTATTATTATTGTAAATATGATGTAAAGTGAAATTCCAAGGGTCATTAGTGCAATACCAATTTTCATATGTAATGTAATGAGTTATGTAATGAAGTTTATGAGTCATGAGGATTACCCAAGAGACAAAGGTGAATGACAAGGGTCACCCCACCGTTTATTCTAAATTGAACCTCATAAGTCATAGACTAGGTTTTTGGGAGCCAAGCTTTTTATAGGCACCACTTAGAGAGGTATTGGAAAGTATTATGATGAGCGTTGGTTTCTCCATAGTGAAAATCGAGTACATCTCTTTGGAGAAGAAGGCGATGTTGACTGTAATGTTATAGTATTGGGGCTAGTGGCTGTCATGGTTGTATTCATGGATGGAAGTTTCAGTTTTATATTATGAAACAGAGTGAACACATCCTCATGCATATTTTCTTATTGTAGTTTGACTATTCTAGTTACTTTAGCAATGTATTTTGTTTAACTTATGCATTTGTGAATGACCTATTTCATATGTGATTGTATGAATCTTGTTGAAGTCATGTTGTTGGTTTAACCAATCACTTTGGATTATCGACTATTATGCTTTCCATCTTGTGATTTCATTTAGCTCATGTGTTTGTTTCAGGTTGTTTACTATTACATGCTTCTAATGGATACATTTCTTTTCCCCTTGCTAGTGCTAGAACCTCCCAATGCATCTCCCTTGACTCGCTGCAAGGCCACATACTTTCTTCTGAAAACATATATTGCTTACATCTATGTGTTATCGCAGTCAAGGCATGTCGTTACAACCTATTGTTGGGAGTTCTACTCCGAATGGTATGAGGTTTAGTTGCGACTTCTTACTGGGGAAATCCCCTGACATGTTGGCAAGTCTAGCATCGCCAACATTTGTGGCACTAGAAGGAGGACTAGATAACCAGCTTAGTCCTCAAAGTTTGTTTTGAATCTTCACACATCTATCATGAATTATGTAATAATTCGTCCTCTGAGATGTATGTCTTATGGGAATGACTTTGAAATCCCAAAGGACCTTTGGAATCTCTTGTAAAGAAACACATATGAAGGTCAACGCAGAATGACCTGGCTTAGACACAATTTTGTCTTTGCCAGTCTCTGTGACAACTACGAAGTCCATGAGGATTACATGATTTTGACACTATTGGTATTCACATTTCCAGGGAACCCTTTGCAATGGTGTGTCACAATGCCTGATAAATTCATTCACTCTTTTAATTTACTTTGTTACAGAGATAGCTGATTCTTTCCATCATTTTCATTGTAAAGCACTCAATAAATAAATTCTAAAATTATGGAAAGTACCTGATGAATCCACTGAGCAATTTCACATACGTTTTCTTAATATTTCATTTTAATTTCTTGAAGATATAATTTCTTGGTAAATTTTCGATGGAATATTTAAGTATCCTCTTCACATATCCAAAAATTCGCAAATCTTATAATCAATCGAACCCCTCCCGACATACCACAATGGTAGAGATGATAAATCCAAGGTGGACAAGGTTGTTGTCACATGTGACTCTTCGTCCTCATCTCATCAAACAACTTTATCCTTGTAGCCCGAGGTGGGAGAAGTTGTGCAACAATCTGTTGAACTATCTCATCCTCCCACCCCACCTGGTCTTGATTTCTACACAGATGTGGCTTGTGAGGTTGTTGGTTGTCATGTGGACTTGTTTCGTCAAGCTCCATCCTTACGTTCTGTTGATCCTCCAGATTGTATTGTGCTATTTTCTCCCATTCTGGACTCCACACTTGTTATTCATGAGGATTAGGTTGTCAACAAAGTTGGTGTTGAGAAGCTAACTTGCACTATCATTTATGATGAGTATGTGTGGGAATTTGATGAAGATCCCATGGTGAAGGATGACATCATTATGTCTGAACCTCATCTACTTTTCCCTAACATATTTGGTGATTCTTCCATTGTTAATTTTCCATGTAAGAATTCAATCCTGGATGCATCTACTTCCAATCGTTCACAGAACACACTGGATTTCAGTTTCTCATTGCATAGCAGAGAGGACACATCTTTCCTCGCAAATCCACTCAATATTTCAACTGTCATTTTTATAAATGCAGAGGGTGAACATTATTGGTTCTCATCAACCCCTCTATACGATTCATGAGATCATGAGGATGCCGATGAATTTTTTGAATTTTCTGATCATGGTTGTTGTGATCTCTTTACTCCTTCATTTGACCATGATGATGATCCATGCATTGTTGATCTTTCTAAGCCACCCATCATCGATGATCTATCTATTGATGAAATGGAAATCCCACAAGATGTCAAGGCACTTTAGCTTGAGTTGATGGTTATGTCAGGATCTCGTTGTCTTGAGGTCAATTCCACTTTAGATCAGAAATTAGATGAAATGCCCAAGGCTCCTCATCACTCTCCTATTTACATTTAAGATCAATCTAATTCACAAAGTTCACATTCTCCACTTTAATCACATGATCCTATCTCTCATGCATTGGAGGAATCATACACAACGAGAACTCTTGCTAAATGTAACTTGTCTTTCTTTCTTATGTTTTCTCATTTGTCATGGCCAAAAGAGTGTATGTGCATATCATCTATGCACAATGTGTTTCATAACCATGATAGGTCCGCAGAATGTATATCTTGTGCTTTTAATGTTTTATTTTATGTGGACATTTTTAAATAGGAGTGTGTTTGTCTTCATTGTTACAGCTTTCATGTTTGTTGGTTTACTTGATTAGCTCTCTCATAAACCAAACCTTCACCAACATGGTTCAACCAATGCATGGATGGATGCATTGGAAATACCACTTTACGTGAAGAGGCTCATGCATTGTTTAGTTTAGGAGTAGGAGTAGTGATTGTTTCCTTATTTACCTTCTTTTCATACTTGGTTTTTTTACTTTGTTTGTGTCTCTTGTTTCTTTTCTTTTATTTGATTTCATTTACTTCTATTCATTGTTTGTTTGTTTGTTTTTTTATTTTTTCTTTTTTTATGCACCCATACGTTTATGTTTGGATGTAACCATGTGTGTCTCTCAAGACAAGCAAGGTAAAGTAGAAGAGGAGTTCTAAAACAATCAACACTTGGTTATCTATTGTCCTCTCTCTTTATGAAGAGCTTATTGTCTTCAATCAATGATACCCTAATGGACAATACCTTTTCTTGAAAGTGAATATTGGCAGAAACACAAAAGTTTCAGTTTTGACTAGTACCACCTACTCTAATCAGTTATTTTTGGTTAACCCTTGTTAGCTCCATCAAGTAGAGTAAGCTAAGGGGGAAAACCTTACAAGTATTGTCAAAGGTATCTATAAAATACTTCTCTGAAGGGAAAACCTCTTTTTCTCTTAGTAAATTAGGACCCCCTTTCATATCTAAAATAAGTAAGTGCCTAGGCATAGTTCTTTGAAAAATGAAAAAAAAAAGAAAGATGAAAAATAAATAACGAAAAAGAAGAGAAAGGATTCCTATGCAAAGAGGTGATGCAAGTGACTCCATCGGTGTACTGACCAGGCTCATTGGAAGCAGACCCATGCTTATGTTCTTGCGTGATTCCGCCAGAGTACTCTCCAAGCCTATTGCTACCGGAGCAACAACAAGGTGAAACTAAGGTTATGATATCTATATTACTTTTGCACCAATACACCACTCATCCCCAATTGAAACAACTTATTTGAGTTCTCTTGGCATGTGTGCCAACTGATCAAGAGAATGGTAGGGACTATATCTTTGAATCAAGCTTAGTGTTGAATGCATGATTATCAAAGAATCCAACAATTCTTCTGTGGGAGTTAGACTATCTTTTCAAAAAAAAGGTCTATACAGAGAGTTGGAGTTCTAGCTGTGTGTTGCGAATGTTTTAGCGGCTACCCCCACCCTCCAAAATTTTTTGTTCACTTCGTTCTGGAGCCTTCCTCCTTGAAATCGTAGCAATTATCCTACAATAATTATATACTTGTGTTAATTTGATTTCATATGTCGCTTAACAACTTTTTCTCACTCACTTGTCCCATTGGTAAACCACAAGCTGACCCAAAACTTGGTTCACATCTCGTCAATGGGTTGTCATGTGAAATTGAATGATCTTGGAAGGAAGTATGTCTTCCCCTAAGGAATTACACAGAGCATCCTAGTAGCTTCCCTGCACTCAAGAATTACTCAGAGAAGGCAGCCTGACACTTCTCTCCAGAAATGTATAGAGCATGTAAACCGACATTACTCTCTAGAAATGTGAATAGGATGCCAGCCTACACTACTCTCTAGAAATGTGCACAGTAGGGCAGTAGTACTGCTCTGGAAAATTAGACAGAGCTGACCTGCTTGCTAGGGCCACTCAACCCAGAAATAAAGCAAATGTTTTCCCTCACTGAATTTCCATTGCATGTGCTGATAGGTTGCCCGATTCCCTCCAAAATTGCACAATCCTTCCTTGCAGACTCGAAATTTTTTCTCAAGAAATACAAAATGAAAAGAAAAAAAGCATCCCTTGATTTTAGGGATCTATTTTTATCAACATATCATGAAATTACTGATTCTATAGGAGGATCAAGGTTGGACAATAAATGAACAAAATATCATGAAATTATTGACAAATTATGAATCTCTATTTATTGAAAAAATCTAATAATGTGCTCTGTGTCATTTAAGACATATTCCTATTGTTGGGAACCATATCCACTATGTTAGGGTTTGTGTAGGGGAAATCCTCGTCATTTCAAGGAGGAATATTTCTCATCATTTTTTATAATGTAAAAATTCGAATTTCCCTGTATAGGTATGTATTTATTAGTCTTCTTGTGGAGAGAACTTTTATTTTCACATCTCCACTTTCATTTCTAGCAAGGATACACTTGGATTGATTCAAATAAAGATGTTTGGTGCCATTTTTAGATTAAAAAACTTGGTTTCCTTCATAGGAAATTGGGTATCCTTGGACTTGACCATATTAGGAGCCTCAAATCCCTTTTATATAATTTTAATTTCTTCTTTTCACTTCTTATTCACATGTATCTCTTATTCTCATTTTCCCTATTTCTGCATTTAGTATTGATTCTTGTTTTGTTGCAGGATTGGGTTAAAGAATAAAAGTAATTTACTTTGAAGGTTATTTACAGAGCCATAAGCATGATTCATTCTTGGAAAAAAAATTGAAAGTCACCTTCATCATTGAGCTACTTGGATTGGCTTACTAGTTAACAAATCTAGAATTTCTAGGAGTCCCTTATAGCAAAATAGTAGTAATTTTCTACTAATTATTAGGACATGTTAATGAGATTCATTTGATTTTATTATACTTGGATTAGGTAATAAAAATATTAAAGAAAAAAAATAAACTTACCCAATTTAATTTTCACTTGATTAGGTTAGGAATTTGATAGGTTAGCGAACTGACTAGTTCTTGAATTTCAAGTTTTCAGAGTAGTAATTTTTTTCTATTTTTTATCAGATGTTAACATGGGTATTTTGGAACGATTTCAGTTGCAATGGAGACATAATACATCCTAATTAATAATAAAAATATTTCTATCCCATTTTAATTTTATTTAATTGGTAATTTCACAATATTCTCACTCTTATAACATTACAGGGCTTGTGTAGAAATCGCTTCTAGCAAACTTCTATAGTAAACCTGTAGTATCACTTTCGTTCACCAATTTTGATTCCCAGTGAAAAATCGAATAAGTATAAATGAATAAATACCCCTAGGATATAAATACATGCTTTGGCAACACAAAATACTACTTGGGAATTTCCTTTTTACCCCTGCAACACATCTCAACAATTTGGGTTAAGTGATAGATTTATGAATTGGATAACACAAACATGATTTCCTTGAACATTGTCAATATAACTAATCTATTTGGAATGCAATGATTGATTACATTATCTTTCCTTCATGCATGTTATATTAGTTTACTTTCTTTATTCCTAAGTTAATACTAGGTTCCATTTTAAATGAAACTTTCACATCTTGTGATTAGGCTAGTGTTTGATTTCCATTTCTACAATTAGGATTAGTGTTTACATTTGAGCAAGTAAAAGTTCCATTTCTAAAATTATTTTAGGATAGATTTCATGGTATTCACTTCATTGCATCAGATCAACGAAAGAAAAGCACTTGTGTGCTGCACATATAGTGTCGACACCTCTTAAATTTGTATGAATCCTGGTTTCATAATTTGAGTTAGTAGCCTTGGGAGTTGTAGCACTCTTGTCCTAATACCATGCCTCATTACTTTTTGGTGTTGTTGCCAGTGAGGTGTAAAATTATGCCTTTTTTTCTTCCCTAGTTGATCCGTTTATGAAAAGGACAAAAATTGCATTAGGAATATTTCATTTTAGGAAATTGCATTGCATTAACATTATTATTTAATTTTTTTGTGAAAATTTACCTCTCGAAAACCAAAACCCCCCATTTGATCATGTGGTGCAATAAGAGCCACATCATCATCCACTTTTGTAGATAGAAGAAGAAGAGGTGGTATATAAGGTCGAAGAAATGGATGGAGATGATGACAATGAAGAAGCTCCTCTTGGATTTCTCATTCAAGATACTTATATCAATGTTCATAGCAATAATATCCCTCAATATTTCATTCCCAAATTTGATGGTATTAGGTCAAATGATAAGGAATCCTTTTTCTTTGAATTTTAAATCCTTTTCTAGATATTATGGTTAATTACTAAACACTCGAAAATTGAGATTGTTTCTAGTAACATTAAATGACAGGGCTATTAAATGGTCCATGAGTTTAGGGAATAATTCAATATGATCATGGAATGATATGTAAATTATATTTCTAAAAAACATAAAGATTATGATCTTAAAGAAGAAATCTTTAGAATGACTAAAAAAGAAGATGAGAGCCTTCAACATCTAATAGAGATATTCATGTATAATTTGTAGAGGGAAAAATTTATATCATTTAGGATTTGACACACTAAAAACCATCTTACTTAGAACAATTAGAGATGAGTGGATTTGTCACCTTGATCTCATGAGTAGAGGTGATGTATACAAATTATCATTAGAAACATTTGTGAAATATGAAAGCGCATATCAAGAGGAATGAAAAAATTAAGTAAATCAGCATCAAGATTGGTTGGTTAAGCTGAACTTAGAAATTTTCTTGATAACTTTAAAACATAAATTCTTAGAAATTTAAGTGAACAAGTAAAAATGTTAAGAATTAAAAATGAGAAAAAAGAAGATGGTGATATTTGTGTTGTCAATGTAGAATCACATGCTACTAAATATTTCCCATCATTACCAAGGTTGAAGAAATTTTACCAAGAGGAAAATTAAAGAAATTTAACACACATAAAATAAATCATTCGATAAAATAATTATTAGAAATATAAAAAAACCACACAAGGCAGAAAAGGCATGAGAGACTTTCCTGTGGTCTCTCATTCTCATGAATTTCATTATTAAAATAATGTTTATGATACATATAAATACATGAGGAAGTTGTCTCAAGATAGTGCATCTATCTTTAACAAACTTGGTTGAGATATTTTATCAACAAAACACTAATCTATGAGAACTGGTTGGAGAAAATCTCTCATCCTAATTAAACTCCCTAGTTTGAGGAACTAACTCGTAATTCTCAAGATTTGATTTATTTAATTATAATTTTGGATTTGTAATTGTTTTATTATGAGAGTGAGGCTAACATTCCCCCCCCCCCCCAAACAAAAAATCCAAAGTAAGAACAATGAACCCTCTTCCAAGTTCTCAAGTTGATCCTCAAAACCATTTGCTTGAAAAACCACCAAAGCTCGATGCTGAAAAAACTCAAATATGAAGAGAACATGAATCAGCTACAAGTCTGATTCATCTTTGAATGTCGCTTGACATCTCCATCACATTCCAAGCTGCAAAAGGATCCAATTGTTCCTTTCTTGAAATCAGCATCTTGTTCCCACTGAAAAAATTTTCTAAATGCCGACTAGCATATTGATTTGTCCACTGACAAATGTTGATGAATGCCAATTGGCAAATCTACTGATGACGATTGCCCACTGGCTAATGACAATTAAGAACAACTCATTGTTGCTTTTGTTGTGTTTGAAAACTACTCACTATTGAGTTTGTTGTCGATCGTCCACTGGAAAATTTTGTTGATGCTCACTCGGTGATGAAAATACCCATTGGCTGCTTGACTAATGTTGTCGAGACTTTCAATCAGACAACCACTGTCAAGTTCATTGACATTTTCCCCCCTCTTCTCAGCTAAAAAGAGAGACAAGCTTCTCCAAATTATTTCGGAACCCCCCCAAGTGTAGAAGTGTTTCACTAGTTTACTCCCCCATTCAACTACACAAGATTACCATATTCATTGTTATTGTTGGATGGAATACGTGTGAGTGAATTTGATTGTAAAACTTATGCAATATTATGACCATGGATGACCATTCTGAGGGATCAATCCATGAAAAATTGATCTTCAATCTGGTTGATTATTGTTGTTTTCTACATTACAGTGATGAATGATTTGACTTGCCACAATAGTAACAAGGATGGAGATCAAAACAATGATCTTCTAGATGACTAGTTCTTTGACCATAAAAGTAGTTTGGTTGGACTGCAACATCAGTTTGTGTGTATCTCTATTTGTTTACAACTTCAATTTGTGTGTATTTATGTTTGTCTTCAACTTTCTCAGAACTAGCCGATGTGATTCGTGCAAGAAACCCTTCACTGAAAAACTTAATGGGCCTTGAATAATATGGGATATGCAATGTGGGGTCATATTTGACATATTCTAAGCCTCATCGATTTCTATTCCTTTCGATTGTTTCCCATGGCTTGATGATTGGTTTGGAAGAAAGTTGAATTGGATCAGAGACCAGTTCGACAATTGAACTTGGTTGGATCAGTGACTTGGAATCATCAGTTTTATTTGTATTGTTCAAAGGCTTGGAAGCATCACTCTTCTCTAGCAACTTAGTTCTTTGTAGTTGCGACTCTAGTTAAAGGAACTCAATCATTTCATGGGCAGGTTGAAGGTGCACTTGAATATCAGCAAGAGTTGTTTTGTTGATCTTCACCATGTCGCTAACTGATGATAAAATCAAACTATTAAGAATTTGGGATAGTTGAATGTGTGTCGCCATGTCATCCTGCTCAATTTGAATTTTGGATCACTTGTACTATTGCGTATTGCTAATGCTTCAAACACTTGCTAGAGTTTTATAACTTGATTGCTTGAACTCTTGATTTTACGCTTTCTTGATGACGATCACTTTGGTTGAATGCTTCACTGACACTTTTTGAATGCTTCAATGAACTTCACACTAGCTCTTTTGTTGTAGATGTCGTGCTTTGAACTTTCACACTTGATTTTGAGATGCTCACTTGCTTGGTCATTTGAATGACACACTCGCTTGCTTTGTTGTTTGAATCACACTCCTTGATTTATTGCGTATTTCACTTGCGTTAAATATTGGCTTGATTTGATGCTCACTTGAAGAGTAGAATACTAGAATTCACATGCGTTTGATGATTTTTTCTTTCTAGATGGCTTTTTTGAACTTTCTTGATTGATTACCTACACTTTGTGCTTTCTTGAATGTACTCAATGAATGTGCAGATTTTAAAAAAGAAAGGGTGTCGAACACTGTCAAAAATGCACCCAAGAGACAAATGACAAGTTCAATCTTGATGACTCAGTTGAAGACTACTTGACTTAATGTATTCACCTTAACAATTCAAATTAGGGTGTCGGTTACAACCAAGAATGCATTCGTACAATTCAGTTAAAAAGTATTTATCGGTAGGTGATACAAAAAGTGTTGACGATGTTGATGTCATCTTGGCTGAAATGCTTGATTTTGTAGTGTCCTTAACTTGATTGCTTTGGTTACATAATGTGAAATGTGCTTTCTTGGAAGATCATCTTATGAAGTTGATGATGTTGCGCTTTGTGCTTATGCACTTAAGCTTAATTAGAGGAGCTTTATTAAGTGTTCTTATACTTAAGCTTGCTTATGTGCATGTAGTTGTTTAAGCATAATACAGAAAGACTATTTTGATAATTTGAAGACAAGTCATGCACACACATTTATTACACAAGGTGTACCTAAGATCCCCATATTCAATTTCAAGTGGATCTAGGACACAAGCACCATAAATATGATTTTATTAATCACTTGAGTACATCACTCTTTAATGTCACAACTTTGTCGTGGAAATGCGTCAATGAGAATGTCACACTTGTAAACCTGGGAAGAAAATTGTCTTCAAAAACTACTTGTAGTGACTCAATCTCTCTCAAAGTAAAATATTACTTTGAATTACAATAAGGACTTTCTAAATTCAACTTTAATTTCTGCTCATTTGCTCTCAAAACACTATAACAACCACCTTCCCTTAAAATTCACTTATCACTCCAAATATTACAAAATAATTTCACCTTATCACTCCACAATCATAAAATTTACATTTATCACTCCTCACCTTATATCTCCACATCTTATTTCTCCATTAAAAAAAATTCATTAAATCTTCCATGACTTCAAACATAAAATTTATACACCTTATCTCTAAAAAAAACACTTTAACTAATCTATGCCCACTTAAAACTCAAACATATTGAAATACCCTTTTCACATTACACCACTCATTCTTTCTTATGCATAAGGTTTATGAAAAATACAAGTAAATAAAAGTTATAAACTCACGTTTTTGGAAATACACTTTTTCCCACACAAAACCTTTAAAATATTACTCCACTAAGAGTGCTTTAAAAAGTTGACTTTGGCAATTTGATCTACGTACAGGAGAAAGCTTGAATCGTTTGAGGAGGGCATTCACTTCAACCACATGCATTGAATCAACCGAGCAATGCTTCAATGCAATAGTTACACTGATCTCTTCAATGGACATATGTGAATGATTAAGTGAGTTTCCTGATTTCAAGTCTAATCGCACAAAAATCAGCTTCCAAAAAAAATCTTCATCCTGGGTATAAGAATGTTATTTCACCCCTATTCTAGTAGAGAAAATTGGTCATTAGAGGCCCAGAAATCTGATTATACAGTCCTTCCTTGTAGACAGTGATAGGAATAAGTGGCTCGATGTACCCTTGAAGAAATGATTTTGCTACAGAAATATCAAGCAGCCAAGAGATGTGATTTTTGGAGTGAGTTTGCCACTTATTCAAATGAATTTGATCCTTGCAAAATTTGATATCTTAAAAAAATGCCAGACAACAATTGTGCCACAAATCTGCTCTCCTTCAAGAAAATTCAAGCAAGTCTGCCTCGTGCAATAATTTGATCCTCGTGGAGAAGAACGATTTTTTAAGTCTGATATTGGTACTAACTATGATTTGATCTGTGCAATTTTGTCTTAGAAGCTCGACCCTTGGCTGCTAACAAAATTGGATGATTTCATATCGACTGATACAAATTTATGCACAATACGCCTGGCTTCTGGCACAATTTCAACTTCAGGTAGTGATCATTGTGTCGAGGTAGTGATTATTCCGACACAATAGAAATCTGCCTTCATTAAATAATGCTTTCGATACCTACAGTTTAGTGAGGCGCGAGGGTGAAAATAATATGGCTTTGACAATAATCAAGCAACCAAATTAAGAAATTAACAAGCTCACCCACTTCAGAAACATGAATGGCTCTTTTAGTTTTTACATGCAAATCAAAACCGCTCAGGCTAAGAAATTGCAAAATCTCATCAAAGGTTCTATGGCTTTATCCATTCAACATCTTAGCAATTCTTCTAGAAACATTCCATCGGAACAGGTTTTCACTTCTTCAACAATTTCCCATCTGTCAGATGACCATTACAATAACCAAAAACTGCTCAGAATCCCTACAAAGAGAAAATTGTCCCTTCTTATTCTTTGTGGAAGTGGCCTTCGCGTTTTCTTGATATAGACTGATTCATCATCGAAACTTGTGGCTCTCAATTTTAAATTCGGTGAAGGCTAACTACAATGATGGTGTAGGGCTCCTCTCTCCCCGTACTGCACATTATGGTTACTCCTTAGTGCAGATCCATACTGGCTAATGCTGCCATAATACATAGTGATATATGATGCACTCATCAAATCCTCATATCACTATGTTTTTGTACACATAGGAGAGGATTCTCTTGCTCTGATACCAAATAAAGAAATTTAACACACATAAAATAAAACATTCAATAAAATAAATATCAGAAATATAGAAAAACCACACATGGTGGAAAAGGCATAAGAGACTTTCCTGTAGTTTCTCATTCTCATGAATTTCATTATTAAAATAATGTTTATGATATATATAAATACATGAATAAGTTGTCTCAAGATAGTGCATGTATCTTGAACAAACTTGGTTGAGATATTTTCTCAACAAAACACTTATCTATGAGAACTAGGTGGAGAGAATCTCTCATCCTAACTAAACTCCCTAGTTTGAGGAACTAACTCCTAATTCTCAAGATTTGATTTATTTAATTATAATTTTGGATTTATAATTGATTTTTTATGATAGTGAGGCTAACAACAATGGAATAAGTCTATCACCAAGGAAGTTGTTTTATGTAGCTCCAAGAAGACCATGACAACCTAGTCAACTCAATATGATGCAAGGACCTAAGTTAGAATTTCAAGCATATGTTCATCCATCTCAAAGTAATTGGAGCACACTGTTTCCTTGGTAACCTTGACCATCTCAATCCCAAAACCAATCTTGGAAGCAACTTTGGCAAGGAATTTCTGGGAGCAATCCAAAATATCATCAATATTTTCTTCAATATCCTCCAACCTAACTCAATTTTATCCATGCCATCCACTCCCACCACAACCGCAATTCCAGCCACATCCATCTCAAAGATCAACTCCTAGTTAAGTACCCATACCATGATTTCCAAACCCAAACAAGGAAGTCACTTAACGTAATTACAATGATGAGGTACAACAACACTTCGAATCATCTCCTCTTGATTTGAATGGTGTCCATCTTAGCTCAAGAATATTATTGCAAAAAACAGATTATCTTGACATCATTGAAGGACAACATTGAGAAAAAATAAGATTCAATTGAGAAGATGAAAGAATCATGGGTTGCACTTGATGAAGAGCACACATCAAAATTAGAGGTTGAGAAAGTTCCCTCATGTTTACCATCATATCCTCCATGTGTTCAAGAGAATAATCAACAAAAAGAGGAATATTTTAATGTCATTGTAGAATAAGACATGAAGAATAATCTATATGAGCAAGCCAACCAAGGGCATCAAAATCATATTAAGGTTTTGTTCCATAAAATCAACAAGATGGAGCATCGATATCTTCTTCAACAATGTTTAATATCATCAACGTCAAATAATTTGGTCTCTAATATTCATTACATTTCAAACCATATATTTTGAGCCTTCACATGAGTTTATCTATCATCTTTTTATGCATATGGTTGTATTGGAATTATTCCTACACTTGAAAGAGATATTTTCTTTTAGTAGAGTAGGATAGAAAAAGAAATAAAGAAATGGAAAATATTAGAGGAAAAGAATAAGATCTCAGGTCAAAACCTCTTTTGAGGTGCTTGAGATTGGCTCATTCATTGAAAAACTTCATGAGGTAGTTGATGGGTTGGTAAAGGAAAATAAAGAAGATAATAAGAGAAGATCATAGGTGAAAACCTACTTTGAGGCGCCTAGGGAGACCTACTAGCTATAATCCTCATTGAGGAAACTAGTAGGCCTAAGAAAAATGAGAAAAAAATGAGAAAAAAAATATTTTTTGCTGCATTTTTCTCCTTCTAATGAATGTATAATCTCTCCTACCTCTGCAAGCACCAAAAACAAGTTAGCTACCAACAGAAATATTGACCAAAATCCTAATGAAAGAAAGTAAAAATCGGGCTTTGTCCTCCTTTGCTCAGATTCTCCAATAGGTCTGAGGCCATTCAATCCATCACCCTCATCCATTTCCAACATCCACCCATCATTACCAATCCTTTACCATTAATTTTGGTTGATGTCCTAAAATAGTATAGGAGGGTTTTGTTTTGCTACAACAGTCTAAAATACAGAAAGAATTTTTTTTTTTTACCATATCTCAAAAACCATACATCCATTAGAATATATGTTTCATGTGATATGGATATGGATGATCGTAACATGATAAATCAATTTCAACAAATCCCAATGCACAATTTTTGAGAAATTAGCATCCATGACCTACGACTATCTTTACTTTTTGTGGAGATTCATGCATTCATTGGCCAATATTTTTTATGGGGATTTGAATAAGGATGATTGAAACATGATAAAAAAAAATATCAAGTCAATCTCGTCTACCATTTGAGAGATATGGACAAAACAATTATGGTAGATGAGGTTGTCTTCAAATGTTATAGGATGAGCCAAAATTCTATAGGAGCTAGATCCAATTGGAGAAAGGGGTGAATAGGTCATATATTTTTCAGGGAAGGTTGAGAGAGGTCCTCCAACACCACTTGCATCACCCATCCACTCCATCTAGCCAAAATTCATCTTCAAATTTCACTCTGCCATAAATAAAAAACACATGAAAAACTCTACCTTCAATTTTTCCACCACCTCTTCATGATTATAGTCCTGTCCTCATATCCTTTATGACTTTCCCTAAATTCTACATGCAATACAAGGTCTCAAAAAATGATTAAGTGCCTGCCACTAGAGGAAAAGTTTTCTTTTAGTAGCCCGTATAGTCACATCAAATCCAAGAATCAATTATTTTTCAGCCACAGAGCAGAAAATACAACCACCTTAAGCATCATGAAGCCATTTCTAAAGAGATAAGGGTCACACCATCAAATAATACATCCATTCCAACAACAAAAAATTGAAAGTTTGAGAGATACTTGCAAGAAAAAAGGTCATGTTTACAAGGAAAATAAGGAAATTATAACCTCCAGAGAGACATGGATCGATCATCAACTCGGTAGCATCATGCATGCCTCTCAAGTAACCATCAAGTAGGTACATGTATGTAATCTTCTTCACCTCTTCTCTCGAGTGTATTATGGTTAGGAATCTGTTTTCAATGCATGATAGATGATGTTTTATAAGTTAAGGATGGGTTAGCAGTGTCGACCACCCTCAACCAGTTAAGTGCAACTAACTCTTTCACTAATGCAATGTCGAAAAATCCAAATTAAGAAGGTTGATGATTACAAGATGTGGGTACAATGGTTAAAAGGTGAAATTCGTGCAAAGGCCCAATAACCAAAGTTCTTTGAGAAAATACCACAAAAGGGAATAAAAGTACAAGGCTCAAATTCACTTATACAATTACTCATTCCAAAGAAATAATTGGAGAATCCATTCAAGGTACAAATGGAGAAGCTAGATGCTACCAGGGACTACCTAGGGTGCTACAAAAGAGATATAGAGTTTATATTCTTGTTCTATAGGATTAGACATAGTTGTTATATGAGAAATAGGGCTGCTACAAGAGAAACAAAAATCCTACAAGAGAGACAGACTATGTGCTACAAGAGAGACAGACTATGTGCTATAGGAGAAACATATTTTCGACAGGAAAAGATAGTGTGCTACAGGAAAGTCCAGAAAGTTTCAAAACCCTACTTTTGAGCGACATAAACCTATATTTGAAGTGGTACCTCTAGAGAATGGTAAGTACATATTTCTCTTTTCCATCTCTCGACAAGAAACATGCAGAACCTTTCATTCCTTCAACCAAATTCTAATAGTAGTTTGAGAATAAAAATTTGAACGAGAATGTTTCTTTTGAATTAAGCAAGATAAGAAAGGAAATGTAATTGTTTTTTAGATGAGTCTGAAGTTTGCATTCCTCTAACCAGTACGGATAAAACTACTCTTTTACCCGTGTCGTAGATTGGGAGTATTGGTATGCCAAACTTTGGAAAATCGCAGTGACAAAACATGGGGGGGAGTATTTTCAATTCAAGAGAGTCCACGGACTCATAAAGGATTATAATTATTTTACATGTTGTGGATAATGTCCAAAAACTCATATCATGAGAAAACATTGTGGACATTAACACAGAGACCTCTCTTGAGACACAAGGACAAGCCTAATTAGAACTTGGATAAAAGGTTGGATCTATAGATGAAGGAGATGGAGAAGAAGAGGAAAAGGATGGAGCAAGAGAAGATGTGTCAAAATTCCTTCTAAGGTAACTTGGGATATTATGGAGGAAACCAGGGCAATGAATGAGGCATAATTAGGTCACTAAGTTGCTTAGAGGATGAACAACAATTTCAATAGGGGGTATGATGGGTGTCCAAAATAGACATAAATTAAGGAACATATGACCATCCTTTAGCACATTAAAACTATATTTTTGTATTGGATGGCATATTTTTAACTTTAATATGCTCATTAGGAAGGTTTAGAGATAATTCCATATTTGTGCCTAATATTATTTATTTTTGAAGAATATTGTGAGAATATTTGGAAAATTATGAAGATTTGGAGGAGAAGATAATCTAGGGAGTTGTTCCCTAAAATAGGAGGACCAATATTAGATAATAAATGAACAAAATATCGTGAAATGATTGAAAAACTCTAGAGCTTGAGTGATTGAGAAGATCTAGGAATGTGTTTCCTCTCATTTAATATATATTTCTAGTGTTGGAAACCAAATCCACTGTCTGAGGGATTTTGGAAGGGAAAGTTTTCATCTTTTAAGGAGATTGCTTCCTCAAATTTTTTTATAAGTACCAACTAAATTTTCCTCCAGAGGCATGTACTTCTTAGTCTTCTTGTGGTGAAAACTTGTACTTTTGCAGTTCTACTTTCATTTCTAGCAGGGACATACTTGGATTGATTCAAATAATGAAGTTTGGTTCCATTTTTAGCTTCTGAAGCTTGGTATGCTTTATAGAACTCTCAATATCCTTCGTGTCAGTCATCCCAGGAGCCTCAAAGCTTTTTTCTATAATTTAATTTTCTTCTTTTCACTTCTTATTCACATGCATCTCTTATTCTTGTATTTAATATTTCTGCATTTAGTTTTGATACTTCTTTTACTGTAGGATTGGGTTAAATAACTAAAGAAATTTATTTTGCAAGTTATTTATAGAGTCACAAGCATGATTCATCCTTAGAACAACTTTGAAAACCTATCTCCATCATTAAGCTACTTGGATTGCTTTACTAGTTTACAAATCTAGAATTTCTGGATGTCGCTTGTAGTAAAATAGTTGTATATTTTTGCTATTTTTTTGAACTTGTTATTGAGCTTCATTGGAGTTGATTCCATTGGGATTAGGTCATAAAAACATTCAGTTTAGTAACAAAACTTACTCGATTTCATTTGTACTTTGTTAGGTTAGACATTTGATAGGTTCACTAGGTCATTGATTCTTGAATTTTCAATTTTAAGGGTAGTAACATTTTGCTATTTTTTAGCACATGTTAACAAGGATATTTTAGGGTGCTTCTACTTCGATTGGAGACCTAAGACATCCTACTTATAAAAAAAATTTGAATTTGATTTATTTGAGCATTTAACAAGATTCTCTCTCTCCTATGTCACGACAGGCCTCTTGTAGCAATTGCTTATAGCAAACCTATAACATCACTTTCCTTGACCATTTTTTATCCCCACTACAACTTTGACTTAGTCTACATGAATAATTACCCCTCAGTTCTAAATACATGATTAGAAAAGACCAAAGACCACTTAGGATCTGCCTTTTCCCCCCTGCAACGCATTTAAACAATTTGGGTTAATGGACAAATTTATGAATTGGATAAAACAATAATGATAGATTCCCTTTTTTTTAGTTAACACTAGGTTCCCTTTTCAATGCAACTTTCACATCGTGCAATTAGGCTAGTGTTTGATTCCCACTTCTGCAATTAAGATCAAGGCTTACATTTGAGCAAGTAACATTTTTATATCTAGAATCAACTTAGGTTAGATATCATGATATTCACTTCATTGCATAGATCAAAGAAAAAAATGATACATTGAGTGTTACACATATAATACTGACACTTAAATCTATACGAACAAGGGCTGATAATTTAAATTAGTAACCTTAAGAACTACAACATTCTTGTTGCAATACCAAGGATTATTAAATTTATCACGCAATATTTCTCAAAAATAAATATTAAAAAATATGTAGACAAATAATTATAAAAATCCATAATTCATATAAAATAATCACACAATATTTTCCGTAACAAAAATATGAGCCATGATGATCATAAAAAACTATGATTGTTTCAATGAAAACTTATCGAACATAATCGTAACATAAATATTAGCAAGGATGAGCATAAATAACTATGACAGTTTGAGTAAAAACTTATCGAACATAATCTTGTGTAAACCCACCAATTTACATGTATAACTTTCACAATTTTTAACAAAGTTTATTATTGTTAAAAAGCAAAAACCGATTATCGTAGTTAATGATTGTTTAAGTGTTCAATGAGGTTTTTGTTGGACAAGTTCCTTCCAATTGCCATATTTTGATTTTTAAAATGTTTGCCTAATTTTTATATAAGGAAGTCAAGGCACATTAAAAATAGGTATTCAAGCCTCAGCGTGCTTTATATAAAGTGTTGATGCTTCAAAACAATCGATTTAATATATGATATATTTATTTTTAAAATGTTTGCCTAATCTTTATATAAGGAAGTTAATGCACATTAAAAATGAGTTATACAAGCCTGAGTGTGCTTTATATAAAGTGTTCATGCTTCAAAACAATCGATTTAATATATCATATAGCCTGTAAGACTTTATTTTAGCAGTTGTCTATATCGCAAGTTTGATAGCTAGTTTTTGCACAATCAAAGTTTCCGAGGGATTTTTCAAAGCGCTGAATCCAAATATACAGTTAAAAAACCATTTTAACTACAACAAATCAAGATTTAACCTCAATTTCTTCGCCGAATTCCGTCACCGAAATGTCTAAAAAATCGCATTAAGAGTTGACTCTTTGGTACATCAACCAGATTTAGATTTTAAGGGGAATATTATACTATTTTTTGTTTTTGTGTTTGGGGGCGGCTTTTGCCGTACCGGTTATGAAATGCCTCGATATGCTTTATATAAAGACGTTCGTGCGCTTTAAAAAAATAATTATAGAATGGTGAGCGTGCGCGTGCTTCGTATAAAGTTAAAGTTGTTCAGCCGTCAAAACAAGCAATTTTATATGATTACATATGAGATCTTACGAGAACCTACGTTTTATAATTGCTCTTTCGTACATCGCCTGGCTTTACACTCCAGGGAAATATCTATAGTAATTTTTATTAATAGATTAAATCGATAAAAGTGGAATTTTTAATTCAGATTTATTCCATGCGGGATCTTGTTTTATTTTAATTTATAGGTTGGTTAATGCTGGGGATTGCAATTGCAAGATGTGATATGGAGTCAAAAGAATAATGAGATCTGCAGGAATACATATTGAAATTAATAGGATTCATGCGGTGGTTTTCATGCACGCCAATAAACAGGGCACGGAAATAGCAGGAAGGAAGTGTTCTGGGTCTCTCATTTAGTCAACATTAACGGAGAGCAGAAAATGCGGAGTGCTCCTAAGACTTGGGAATATTTCCAGCCTTATTAAGAAGAGCTTGATCATAATGGCTATATACTAGTTAATCCTAACACGTGATGAGAAGATACATCCAATTTTAATAACGTTTGCAAGGATACTAAACATATTTTCAGTGTATTGTACACTACCTCGGCCTAATTTACCTTAATTTTTTAGCATCTAAGTTAAATGGATTGTTTTCTCAAAAGGTATCTATTTGAGGTGAAATATACAATTCTATTAACATTAACCAACCTACGAAAAATGTTTTGATGGTATTAAACAGCCTCATTCCTTACTCTACCTTAGTCTTTCTAATCTTTAAACTATATGGAGAATTTCATTTAAAAATATAAATATAGAGGAATTCATTCCGTAAGTGATGCAAGCCAGCGTGCAAAACCCAGAATCTTTCACACTATGCTATTAAACATGCATTTTAGCATTACATCTATATCTTCTTGATATTAAATCATTTCTGAGTTTGCTATGTGAGGCATCCGTTACAGGTTCAAATGGAGTTTTGTACTTCTCTTTTCTGGTTAACCCAAGGCTCTCATTGTTCTTCCATGAAAACTATTTGTAAAAGAAATAAATTATGTGGCATTCTCTTCTTTGGCAGTCCTCAAAGTTTGGTATTTCCTTGCAAATTTGATTGTTGCTTCATTAAGAGTAGCTGCTTCTTCCGTCACTGCTTTCAGTCAAGCTAGATCGCCGTGACCGAGTGTGTTTACTGCAATAATCTGCGCAGATAAGATCATACATAAAGAAACTGGGGTTGCGTCCATGATATCACCATTCCACTGTGTCTATGGCATATGGTTTGCCCTCAATTTCAATGCCCATCATCACAGCTTCGACGAGCCCATCTTCTCTTCTCAGTGTAGAAGCTATAAACTGGCCCAATTTAATATAGGTTGCGCCCATACGTTCAAACAATCGTCGCCAAGCCCAAACAGTAATTCAAAAGGATTAATTATCATATAATCACATGGTCTCCAAATGCACAGCGCGTTGACCACTCGAGCGGCGTTCCCTTAGCTGAGTTTTTTAATGATTAGTCGGCACAAATGACTATGAAACAATAGGATGAAAAAACCCACGCAGCGCTCCTCTTTCTTCTCATCACAATCCTGAATTCGAAAAAAAATCCAAAGTAATGGCTATACATATACAGCGTATAAACGCCACTTCAATTGGTGGAGAATACGCCAGTACGCGGCCCTCAGTCAGAGGGATTTTCTGTTGATGTAATGATACTGACAGGCGTTTGATTTCTTGCCAGAAAATGTTTTATGATGATTCTCACGGAAACTCTGATAGATTTCTATAGATGTAAGAAAAGAAAATCAGCCGACATTTGATTCATCATCAGAAAAGTTGTATGATGATTCTCACCAAAAGTTGTATATCAAACGACAGAGCAGCCTGTAGGTTTCTATTCTGCCATTATTACATCATAATACAATATTGGCTTTATTCGCATCAATACACATCCAAATGAAAAATTGAATACACGCATCAATTAACCAAGAAATCGATCATTCATGCGAGCGCTAAGAGGAAATGTAATCATGATACTTCTGGCATCGCTCATCGCTCCTTGCGAGCGCTAAGAGGAAATGTAATCATGATACTTCTGGCATCGCTCATCGCTTCTACTGAGCTTTAGCTATCTCTTTATTTTATATAATAATGGATAGGTTTTCTCAAAACTTATCTCTTACAAAAAATTTCTTTACATAACGATTTAAAGCATAAAAGCTTTATTACAAATTATCTCTCTATGATATAGATAGTATCTTTACTCTTATCCCCTTATTTTCTCAACTAATCCCATACATAGAAATCTTATCCCAAATTTTGCTCCTATTTTATTGAAAATAACAATTTGATTTATAAAATATAAAAAATTATCACAACCCCCTTTTATCACATATTTACAATGAAAATGGCCTTGATGCTCCTGCGACACCCAACCTTAAAATTAATCATGATCCCCTGATCATGTGTTCGGATCTGTGTATGCCTGGATCCCGTATCTTGTGTTGCAACTTTCCATTTGTCGATGCTTCTATCTGTTGTTCTTCTCCAGGTCTCCATATCTTATGTTGCCTTGCTCCACTAGCTCCACTCTCACAATCTTCTGTTGTCTTTCTTCTGCTGCTCCCCTTTTGTTTTATTGCTGCTGGTCTCTTCCGGGATTCCTTCATGATCATCCGCCTCCTCATTTCAATTTCTTTGTCTAACATATTTTATCCAGCATCTTCAATAAGACCTGTACTCACAAAACAATTGTTAGAATAAAAAATATAAGGCTTTAGTGCCCCCATAGATTTTGCTGCTGCCAGTGTTGTCTCAGCTGCCACCATAAATGTCGCCCCACATGTTGCTCTAGCTGTCATTATGGATGTTGTTGCCTCCCAAATTTCCTGTCCCTCTGTAACATTCCTTTGATTGTCACCTGTAATTTCATCTGCAACTCTTTTCTCTTGTTCAGATGTCTCCAGAAAATATTTCAGCATTTCATCAACATGCTGCAAATTAACTCCAGCATATACTCCATCTTCCCCTTCGACAATCTTCAGAAATTGTCCATCATCCTCTTGATTGATTTTGGGAATCAAATCAAGTTCTTCAAATACTGTAGCAGCTCCAAAATTTTCTTCAAGACTCAGGAAATCTTCACTGGCTTTCTCCTCAGCTTTCTCTAGCAACACTTCAGTATACTTCTTTGAGTTATTCTCTGACTCCTCTATCATCACATTAGTATGTTGATTTGCACTCACCTTGAGACTGTCAGCTAGTGTCACTTTTTTACCATCTTCTACTTTATGACTGTCATTCATAAAAACTATATTCCCTTGCTTCTTCAGCGAATCAACCTGCACATAAGTCCTTTGTCTCTCCAACTCTCTTCTCTGGAGATCTAGTTTTCTATACAATTCAACAACTTCCTTAGGAGTGGAACTTAGAAATTTCACACGATTTTCCATATCTTCCTTAGTGCTTGACCCATCATCAGCTGGTCCTTCTTTCTCTACATCAATATCCTGATTAGATTCCTTCTTCTGCATCTCCTTCAGAGATCTTGTTCTCTCATCATCGATCTGAATAGCCTTCAGATTCAACTCTTCTTGGAAAAATTCTAAAGCTTGTTCATCTGCCTGTTCTATACCTGCAAACATGTGCAACTCATTAGTTTTTAAATCACAAGACTTTTTAGTCTTGACTGCTTCCTTCATTATTTCACCAATGGAAACCTCCTCTTCCAACTCAGTTGTTCTGAGTTCTTCCCGTCTCAACTGTACATCCATCATCTGCTCAAGCTTCCTTAGCTCCCCTGTTAACTGCATGCTTATCTATAAATCTCTTTTCTGTTGTAGCCTTTGCCACTTCACTCTCTTCCTCATCAGTAAACCATGTCTCTGCTCTTTCCCATTTTCTTGCAACAATTCCATTAATAGCTCAAGATGAACTGCTATCTTAGCTTTCTCTTTCTCATACTCTCCCTGAGTCAACTGTTGTCTTATGTCATTCACCTTGGCATATTTCTTCTCTTTTCTACTGTGGCCTCTTTTTGAACCTCTGCTCTCTCCTTTATGACTTTCAGTAGTCATCTCCTTCGCCATGAGTTCCTCACCTATGAGTTGCATGAAGCCTCTACCACAGCAAACTCTCTTGTTGCCACTTACCTCACCAATCCTTCTCTCCGAATCTCGTCTTTTGGTAATCATTGGTCCTCTGCTGGAACCTTTCGAGCATCCTCTACTGCTCCTGTAGACTTATCTCATCTGCAACTTTATTCAACCTTTGTTGATTCTTGAGTTTCTGCCACATTCACTTAGAATCCCTTGTTGGACTCCTTTATCACTGCACTCTAGCTGTGATCTACTTCTTCCCACTGAGATTTCTTCACTATGCCTGTAAATCAAATTATCCAAGCATAACCTTTAAACCAGAGATAAATACTAACTGTCAGCTCACCTTTCAAGATCATGTTGATCTTGTTTCACTTCCTCATCCGCATTGCATCTCTGTGCTGCAATATTCGTCAATTCCAAAATCTAACATTCACTCATCACATGCAATTAACTTAACTAAAAAAAAACTTGAATCGTCAAACAAAACTATTCTAGCTCTGATACCACCTGATACAAGCCAGCGTGCAAAACCCAGAATCTTTCACACTATGCTATTAAACATGCATTTTAGCATTACATCTATATCTTCTTGATATTAAGTCATTTCTCAAATTGCTATCTGAGGCATCCGTTACAGGTCCAAATGGAGTTTTGTACTTCTCTTTTCTAGTTAACACAAGGCTCCCGTTGTTCTTCCATGAAAACTATTTGTAAAAGAAATAAATTCTGTGGCATTCTCTTCTTTGGCAGTCCTCAAAGTTTGGTATTTCCTTGTGAATTTGATTGCTGCTTCATTAAGAGTAGCTGCTTGTTCCATCACAACTTTCAGTCAAGCTGGATCGTCGTGACTCAGTTCGTTCACTGCAATACTCTGCGCAGATAAGATCATAAATAAAGAAACTTGGGTTACGTCCATGATATCACCATTCCACTGTGTCTATGGCATATAGTTTTCCCTCAATTTCAACGCCCATCATCACAGCTGTGATGAGCCGATCTTCTCAGTGTAGAAGCTATAAACTGGCCCAATTTAATATAGGTTGCGCCCATACATTCAAACAATCGTCGCCAAGCCCGGACAGTAATTCAAAAGGATTAATTATCATATAATCCCATGGTCTCCAAACGCACAGCGCGTTGACCACTCCAGCGGTGTTCCCTTAGCTCAGTTTTATAATGATTACTCTACGCAAATGAATATGAAACAACAGGATGAAAAAACCCACACAACGCTCCTCTTTCTTCTCATCACAATCTGTAATTCGACCAAAAATCCAAAGTAATGGCTATACATATACAACGTATAAACACCACTTCAATTGGTGGAGAATACGCCAGTACTCGGCCCTCAGCCAGATAGATTTTCTGTTGATGTAATGATACCGGCAGGCGTTTGATTCCTTGCCAGAAATGTTTTATGATGATTCTGACGGAAACTCTGATAAATTTCTATAGATGTAAGATAAGAAAATCAGCCGACATTTGATTCTTCGTCAGAAAAGCTGTATGATGATTCTCACCAAAAGTTGTATATCAAACGACAGAGCAGCTTGTAGGTTTCTATTCTGCCATTATGACATTAGAATACAATATTGGCTTTATTCGCATCAATACACATCCAAATGAAAAATTGAATACATGCATCAATTAACCAAGAAATCGATCAATCATGGGAGCGCTAAGAGGAAATGTAATCATGATACTTCTGGCATCGCTTCTCTCTCTATTGAGAGCTTTAGCTGCCTCTTTATTTTATATAATAATGGATAGGTCTTCTCAGACCTTATCTCTTACAAAAAGTGGCTTTACATAACGATTTAAAGCATAAAAGCTTTATTACAACTTATCTATCTATGATATAGATAGTATCTTTACTCTTATTCCCTTATTTTTTCAACTAATCCCATACATAGAAATCTTATCCCAAATTTTGCTCATATTTTATTGAAAATAACAATTTAATTTATAAAATATTAAAAATTATCACACCCTCCTTTTATCACATATTTACAATGAAAATGGCCTTGATTCTCATGCATCACTAAGTCATTCTCCTCTGCATTGCTTTGAAGATCGAAGTTTTGTTCCTTTCACATGTTTCGAATATTGACTAGTATAGAAATGGGCAATTATATGTCAATTATAGATTTTTGGAAATATTCCAATTTAAAATGTATAATATTGAAGTGTTTTATACCATTCAAATTTAATACTTAAGAAAGGTTAAGTGGTTTTACCGTTTTAGATTTTTAAATATTCCCAAAACATAAATTAAACAAATTGATGTAAGTTTGTTAGGTGATCAAGCTTTTAAGATGTTCCATTTCACACGTTTTCAACTTCAAACTGTATAGAATAAAGTAAGTTTATTAAATGATAAATTTTTGAGATGGGATGTTTTAAAATTGTAATTTTTTAAATTTTAATTTTACTTTATATAAAGTTTCATTCAATTGTTTCATATGCCATTAAACGATCGAATTTGACAGGTACGTTGAAAACACTTACGGGTCAATCATGAAAGTGACAAATTTATTGAAAACCATAAATTCATTCACTGTAATGGGTTTCAAATTCCACCTTTGTCTCATGTCATCTTGTAGTGTTGCAGTGGTGTTACTTTAGGAATTTTAAAATGGTAGATTCATTGTGTAGTGTTGCAGTTTTTGTTACTTTTAGTCATTTTAGAATGGTAAATTAAAGGTTTATAGTATATTAAAATTTTAATTCTGGTTATTATTTTTATAAATTAATTATAATATTATAATATAATATAATAATAATTATGTTTTAAGAAATAAAATTATTTTAGATATATAGGAATATCTCAACTACTTATAAATGTAGGAAGCTAATTAGTTGGAGAATATATCTTAAACCAACAAAGTCTAAACACCACTTAGAAAGTAACAATTTCTACTTTTAAATGACCAATAATCCTAAAACTCATCACACACAAAATAAGTAGGAACCACATACTCCAATCTTTTTAGTGATTACTTGCCTCAATCTTAATCACTGGATGAGCTCTTCAACATCTTATTCCAAATACTTAACTTTGAATTGAAAATCATTGTAATCAATAAAGCCCATATCTTGGTACTATAAGCATATACTTTCATCACTCAAACATTACGTGAATTGTGGAAATCCATATGGAGGAACAAGGATGTAGGAGCATTAGAGCTTCTAAGCCATCAAGCCTTTTGGAGGAGAAAGTTTCTAAAAGGGAGACTTGACATTTTGATAAGAATCCATATTCTTCTTTGTAAATATTATATTGAGTTGATTTATTCTAGGAAATCTAAGTGAACGAGTCATGGTTCTAGGAGGTGTTTGGATAAGTAAGATTTTGCTGATATGTTAAAATCAAATCTTCCTTGTAAAACATGAAATTCTAGGGATAGATTGAGTGATTTTAGGATTTAGAAAAATTAAATATATAGAGTGATTTATGGGTGATTTATGGAGTTATTTTAGGATATAGAAAAGTATGTGATGTTTATAAATTCTATCTATTGTAAGCCTACATGAAAAAAAAGAGGAGAGTAAGTATGAGAAAAAGAGGGGATACCCAAAAGGATGTAGAATTAGGGTAAGAGAGGAATGAGAGAGTTCCTTAGTAAAGATAGATGCATCTATAGAGTTTCATTAATAAATGAAGTTTCATACTTTCTGTGTATGAATTATCCACACGCATGATCACTTCAAGAATTCCTATCTATGTGAAATATGAGTTAGCATGAATTTTCATCTCTAAATTAGTGTGTTGTTGTAATACAATTGAGCTCATGAATGTGAGTTATATTGAAATTAATAAATATATGCAATATCCGTAATATAAATAGTGCATCTGTGTGAGCAAATTTAAGGAGATTAAATGAGATTTATAAGACTTGTTTACACTAGAGTTGCATAGAATTCCATTTAAAATTGTCATTAAGTTCGAAGATTGAATTTGGGTAGAACCTATTTAGGTGCCAAATTCTGTAGAAATCTCAATGAATTAGATGATTTCAGTTACAGATTATGGATTTCAGTGTGAATAAATTTAGAAAAATGAGTAGAGGACTTGCTGATGATAAAAGATTTTCTTTTTGTGGATCAGGAGGTGTCTGTGTGAATTACCCTATAGAATGAGAGAGTTATAGAAGAAGGTCTATGAGCACCTTCACCTCAATAATGCATCGACATATCAAATTAGAATAGGTTAGAATTTTGCAAGAAAAGTAAACTTTTCTTGCATCCAAGTGGTATGAAAGATTGTAGATCTACGACAAGAAAGTTCATGTTTACAAAGAAACTTGGACAAGGAAACTAACAAGCTGAATTGATAGGAGGCATGGTGGCGTTAGTGTGGATGTTGAAATGAAGTCAAACAAAAAGGTAAATGGTTTTTATGTTTTCAGGTAATTTCAGAGGCAAAATTTTTATTACAGTTATAATGAGGAGGATGATTAAAATACAAGGATTGTAACCAATAAAAGAGGAAGATTTTTTTTTTTTTTTTAAAGAACATTTAGAAGTTACAGCTAAGGTTGGAAGGAGGAGTAAAAGTGGATGTTCTTAGAGGAGGTGAGGATTTGCAATAGCATAAAAGGAGCAGAGAAACTCAAGAGGTTCTATAAGAGAGAACCAAGAATACCAAAAGGTTTCCTTTAGAGAAAACTTGGTAAGGTATCATAATATGTTAAGGAGTAGCTTTTTATTGCAGAGGCTTGGATGTAGTGTACAAGTGGAAACGATAAATTAAACTAAGAAATGATGAAGATGGCTACTAATATTCATAACATGGGTTCAAGGGGAAGACAAAATAACATAAAACAAGATGTGAAATAAAACGACATAAAGGGAAGGATGAGATGAGCAAAATTAACCAAGAAATGGCTGAGAAGAAAAAATAACTCAGAATAATGAAGATGACACTATAGGAGAGTGAAAAAGGTAAGACACATGGATGGAATATTAAAATAGAGAGGTTGCAAAAACTAATGATAAAAGTATCAGAGATAGTGCACATTGATGGAAAAGATGCCACCAACAATAGGAGAGAAATGATTGTACAAAAGTGCATCAACATGATTAATGAAAGACTAGAAAATAATGTTCAGAATCCCATATGCTTGAAGGTAATAATTGTTGAGAAATCTAAAGGCTTGATATATTAATGATTTCTCTTTCCTAGATAATTTCTTGTGAAGTATTTGATCATTTCATTCATTCAAACAAGAATTATCATATATGTATGTGTGTTAACCTCATTAACCAAGCATCATGTGGAATAAGAAAAAGAACAATAACAAAACATATAGGCAACAACAAGGGAAAAAACATCTCCAAACATGAGAGGAAAACCCACGGTAATTCTTCTTATAAAATATTCTCTTGACAAAATTTCCAAATATCAATACAAAGAGCTTTTAACTAAGTTGACTCCAAGATTAAGGTGAGAACCTTCTCTTAATTATATCTTCTAATTTGTTGCAACATGGTTCAGGTGTGGAACTTGTTGATCAACTTCCTTCTCCCTTGATCCTTTCTTTAAACTTCACTCACCCAAAGTAATATAGTAGCCCAACTGTTTGTTATCAATGCTAGACTTGAAACAATGTGATATTCTTCATAGACATGGACTCATCAATAACCCTTACATATAATTTGAATATGTCTCTTTCTTTCCATGTGGGACTGATCTTATTCATCTAGTAATGTCCTCCTTGCTTTGCTATGCTAGAAGCATCCTTTTAGGCCCACAACGAAATCCTTTTGTCCTCAAATCAACTTCATGGAAGAAGATGACATAAGACTGTAACACAACCCTAATTGTGACCCACACCTCCTCATGTGTTGGAGGTTTAGGGCTCTTCGATCCCTCCTAAACCTTTGCTCCACTAGTAGATCTTCTTCGCACATACCTGCCTTTAGAATAGACCCATGACAGGATGTTTCATTGACAATGAGGGAAGATAGAATGATGCCCTAGCCACGAACATGTGGAAGAGTGTCCTACAGTTATGGGTGACAAAACAAACTTCTTTGAAACTCCTTGATCTTCTCCTTTAGCTCACACCCTTAAACATACTTCTTCACATGGATTGAGACCAAATTTATCTTGTGAGTGTGTCTTAATGAGAGATGAGAGACCCATATTTATAGTCTCCTTAACGCTGCTCATTAGCCCGTCATAAATTGAGTTTTGGCAAACTTACATAATGATATCTAGCTGACATGAATGGATATATATAAATATATTTAGGCCAAAAATATATTGCTACTTTTATATTTGCTTGGAGGAGTTTTTCACTAGCTGTTTGATCTTGAACTTGGAGGATTTTTTCATGTGATTTTTCCCTTGACCTCATAGTCATACATTATACATTTTCAAGTGTAAAAATTTACATCAATAACACAAACCTATCACCTAGTCTAGAGCTCATGATGAGAGATACTAAAACAAATACATTTTGAGCATGAAAGCCATGAATCAAATTCACAAAAAAGTGCTAGATACAAATTACATCATTTTCATTGGCATGTGTCATTATGAAAACTGAACCTAGTTACACTTTCTTTAACATTCCCTCCTAACTAGGGAGGTATTCATACGTACATGATCATTGGACAATTTTTCAAGTTCACAGAAGAATTACCATAAGAAGATTGGATTTGCAATCCATGTTTTATAACATCATTTCAACAAACATTATTTTCACATAGCAAGGCCTTCACTAAGAGCTCTATGTCTCACATAGATAAGAGCACAATGTTGGTGAGACCAATGAATAATAGACACACATCATCATTTTCTCTCTTAGGTTCATACCCACTGGGGTGTTCCCTGAGTATGTCATACTAGGACTATTCCCATCTTGGGTTCCTAGCCCTCCAGGATATTGATCCACTTTCCCACTCTTATCTTGGATTACCTACCACATCCTCAAAGAGTTTTGCATGCCAGATGATTCTATAATACTACATTATTTCTTCCAAAATAAAGACAAGAATGTCATGTCTAACTCTCCCTCTTAACCACAGATGAATTCCAAGCTGCTCTTTACTCAGAAACTTACTCATGTTCCTTTACTCATAGGAATCTTCAAGAGCTCCCTCTTAAAAAGGGACTCTATAATCAGTACTTTATAGGGTCTTCTAGTTGACTGATGATCCAACACCTTGATGTTATCAATTTCTTAATATGTAGTGTTCAACCATCCATCACTTTCCTTCATCATGTCATTCCTTCTTTCCTAGAAATTATCCTCTTTGGATATGCATCTGGGGCTTCCTTCATAGGGCCATCTAGATCCACCTTTCTTTCACCAGTGATTGCTTTATATCATGAGGTATATAGTTTTGACATCTTTTCAAATCTTCTTACAAAGGACCTCCACACATACCTAGATTTATTCAAAACGGAAAAAACCAAAAACAAATCACATATTACCTTTTTGGTTATGACCATTTTCCAGTGACATACGCTTGTAGGTATCAACAAGTTGCGTACATGCTAACATATGTCAAAAATATATATGTTGTCAAGGGTCTTCATCCTTTCAAACTTCTATTATAGTTTCCATATCTTTCTGGGAGATTTCCTTGTCAAATCTTCTTGGTTCTCTAGACTACCTTTATCATGGTTGCTTATTTCATGATCTCTACCATCCTCACACCCTTGATTGCCAAAGGCTTCCAACCATAGCTCCTTAATTGTAGTCAATTATGTCATACTTCATATGAGGACATATTATGTTGATTTCAACTTTAAACCTTCCATATGATGAGATCCTATTTCTCTAGATCATGCTTGATCCAAGATATTTGTAACCATGTGATATGATATTAGAATAACAAACAAAAGTATACATGCCTCCTTTGCCTTGAATCATACTATGATTCTTGCAGCTAAATTCTTGGGAGATATTTGACCTTAAACAAAGTTGACTAGATCTTTACAGGTTCTCTTGGTACCATCATTCTGACCTAGATTCTTATAGAGGATATTTTCCTGTAGAAATTCTTCAAATATTTAGAGAACCAAGATGTTAGTTCATTCTTTAAAAGATTTACTTAAAGAAAAAATAAGAATGTTCATGAATCACAGCGTTCTATGCTAACTAAGACCTATGAATGAAAACAGGAGGTGATCTTTTGTTCAATGTAAATATCCTGAGCCATATCCTTCTTCAGCTTGTTGTCATTGTCTTGAATTTCCTTAGTAACATGAGCTACTTCATGTTTCCTCTTGCCATTCTTATTTCTCTTGGGACAATCTCTTCGGTAGTGTCCATATTTGTGACATTAAAAGCATTGAAGCTTTGACATGTCTTTCTTGGGATGTTTCTGGTGACTAGATCTCTCAAACTTTCCAAACTTCCCTTTTCTCTTAAACTTGACAACAAATGCTTGCTCTTTGGACCCAACTGCAATATCTTCCTTAGCCTTTAACTGGGCTTCTTCCACCATTCATATTTCACATAGATCATTCGGTTAGAATGCCACCTTAGCGCATATGTTGGTTGTAAATTTTCCACATTCCTTAGGTAGTGCATTCAACACTATCATAGTCATCGCTTGATCAGATATGATTTCTCCTTGTTCCTGCAACTAATCACTTATTGTAAAGATGCTCATGAAATATGAAGCTATACCTTCTTATGTGCTGATATTCATCTTGTATAACTCATTCCTTAGAGAGATTCCTTCTCTAGTAGTGTTGGCAGAGAATAAATCTATCAATTTGTCATAGACTTCCTTACCTATTTCAAGCTTGGCTACATAAGCAATCGGAGAGTACTTAATATATTCTATGAGAATCTTTTGAGCTCTTGTTTCGTTATTGTTATGGTTAGCCAATTCTTGACTATTAGAAGGGGAACCAATTTTATTTTGTACATAATAAATAACTTCTTGTTCTTTCAAATTGAGGTAAGCTCTCTTCCTCCAAGAAAAGAAGATGGCAACTCTGACTAACTTATTGTTTATTTGCAAGAAGAGATCCTTTTAAAAAATTAGTCTTGCTCAAACGAATAAGATACTTTCTTGATGTGATGATTCTTGAATCTTGATTTTAGATGGCTACATTGAATGAGATTGAGGAAGCTTGATTGTCCTTGAATGTTAGTGAACTTGAGGTCTGCTTGAATTATCCTTGAGGATGTGCTCTTCAATTGAAGTGAGATGTATATGTGCTTGAATGATAGATCTTTGATAGATCTTGGAGTTTCAGAATGTGGATCTGAATCTATCTTTCCTTTCAACTTCAACTTCCTTGCCTCTTCTTTAATGTTCTTTATCAACCTTTCCTCTATGTGCTACCAACCCTATGATACCATGTTCAGAAATCTAAAGGCTTGGTATACTAATGATTTATCTTTCTTTGGTAACTGGTTCTGAAGTATTTTATCCTTTCATTCATTCAAACAAGAATTATCATATATGTATGAGTTAACTTAATCAACCAACTATCATGCATAATAAAAAAAAGAACAATAACACAAGATATAGGCAACAACTGGGAAAAAACCTCTCCAAACCTGAGAGGAAAACCCACGTAATTCTTCTTATAGAATATTTTCTCGACAACATTTTGAAGATTAATAAAAATACCCTTTGACTAAGTTGACTCCAAGATCAAGGTGATAATCTTCTCTTACTTTTGTCTTTTGATTTTCTGCAATAGGGATTAGATCTGGAACTTGTGGATCAACTTCCTTCTCCCTTCCTCCTTTATTCAAACTTCACTTGCCCAAAGTAATACACTAGCCCAGATATTTGATATCAATGCTAGATTTAAAACAAAATAATCTGCTTCATAGACATGGAATGATAAATAACCCTTACAACAGATATGAAGATGTCTCTATCTTTCCACTTGGGGGTGATCTTCTTGGTCTAGTAATCTCCTCCTTGCTTCGCTATGTTAGAAGCTTCCTTCTAGGCCCACAACTAAATCCTCCCTCTCAAATAAGCTTCAATTAAGAAGATGACATAGGATTTTAACACAACCCTAATGGTGACCTGTACCTTCACACGTGTGGGAGGTTTAGGTATCTTCTAGCCTTCCTAAACCTTCGCTCCACTAGTCAATATTCTTTGCACATATTTGCCTTTATAATAGAACCAAGACCAAATGTTTTCCTTAACAATGATGCAATATAGAATGATTCCCTAGCCTAGCACATGTGGAAGAGTTTCCTGCAGTTATTTGTGATAGAAAAAACTTCTTTACATCTCCTTGATGTTGGCATTATGAGACAAGTGTTGTCCTTGATGGCAAATCACTCAGATGATAAATTATAGTGCAACAAAGTTATTTTCAAGTTCACGGAATTTTATGCAGAGAAAAGTTTACTTCATGTAGAGAAAAGTTCACGGAATGTTATGCAAAGAAAAGTTTATTTCATGTAGAGAAAAGTTCACGGAATTTTATCCAGAGAAAAGTTTATTTCATGTGGAGAAAAGTTCACGCACTTTCATGGTTGGTTCATGGTATTAGTCCCACAGTTTTTGATCCTATGGTTTTGGCCCGTGGTATTGGTCCATGATTTAAGGAAGAGCTTGTCTATATAAAGCAAAGGAGATCATTTGGCTTGAGTATGATTCTGGGTAGAATATCTTAAGATCTGAAATATTGGGTTATTGTTTCAAAAGCTCGATCTATATGAAAGTGAAGTGGAAAGTGAATCTGTGAAGGGTGATCTCTCGAGCACTGCAACTGCGGAAGTGCGGAGGCGCTACAGAAGGTGCAGTGTGGAGACGCCACAGAGGTGCCACAGAAGGCGCAGTGTGGAGACGCCATAGAGGCGCCATAGAAGGCACAGTGCGAAGGCGCCATAGAAGGCGCAGTGTGAAGGCGCCACAGAAGGCGCAGTGCGGAGACACCACAGAGGTGCCACAGAAGGCGCAGTGCGGAGGCGCCACAGGAGACGCCACAGAGGCTCCACAAAAGGCGCAATGTGGAGATGCCACAGAGGTGCCATAGAAGGCATAGTGCAGAGATGCCACAGAGGCGCCACAGAAGGCGCAGTGCGGAGACGCCACAAAGGTGCCACAGAAGGCGCAGTGCGGAGACGCCACAGAAGCGACAGTCTAGAGACGCCACAGAGGCGCCACAGAAGGCACAGTGTGGAGACGCCACAGAGGCGCCACAGAAGGCGCAGTGTGGAGGTGCCACAGGAGACGCCACAGAGGTGCCACCGAAGGCGCAGTGCGGAGGCGCCACAGAAGGCGCAACTGCGGAGGTGCGCGATGCCACAGAAGGTGAAATGCGTAGCGACGCAGGCCAGAGAAAAGGAAGTTGCATATCTGTCTTAAGATCTTTTGTTGACTAATTTTTTTGTTGATAAGGTGTTCTGGGTTTAGTTTACTATTATTGTGGATCTGGTTATCTAGGTGACTTACTGGTACTTGATGATCATTTGATGTTTATGGATCCAGTTTGAAAATTTATGAAAAGTGGTCCTTGAAAGAAAAGAAGTAGGGGTTGTAGCTCCCTTCCAGGAGAGACTGGAAAACGAGAGAGAGTTGTAGCTCTCTGCAGGTTGCAGCCTGCGTACTGGTAAAGGACTGCACCAGTACAAGACCATTGTAAAAGGAGTTTCTAATTTGAAAGAAGATAGAAGACATATTGCAGCAGGTGGTTTTCACCCACATCGGGTTTCCACCTTATATCTGGTGTTCTTTGATGTGACTGTCTGTTTTTTTGTTCATGCTCATTGTTTTATGGTACTGATATGCAAAAATAATTCAAAGTATAAATAAGGAAGAATTGTTAAAAGGACTAGATAATACTGATTCACCCCCCCCCCCTCTCAGTATTATTTTCAACAAACAATACTTCACGATATATGGATGGTTGTCATGTCTTCAAGGATGTCCCGCTGCAATGCTTCCTTTGATTTGATACTTCTGCTCTTGAATTCTTGCTTGATGTTGTACTTGAATCTTCTTCTACCTGGATGAAAAATTTTCCTGGAAAAACCAATCCCAAAACAAAACAAAATACCCTTCAACTTACCTCTGGCTGCAAAACACATGTAAGTGCATGATAATGAATAAATACAAATTAAAATTACAATGCGTACCTGAAATGTTCTTATCAGTTTTGTTGTTGAATTTTTGCAAGAGTAGACAAGGACTCCCACTCTTGATATAGGCCTGGACTCTATGCAAGACTATATCCAAAACTGACCTAAAGATATATACAATAAAAATTGATGATAGACCCTAGACTTGTGATGAACCAAGTTCTAAGTACAACAACATAGACCATTCTATCAATATATATTTACAACATAGAACAACAAGACAGGTAACATGAACTTACAACATCATATAGATTTAGCAGACTTGGTGTAGCATCAAGAATATGTAGTATCAAATGTGTAGTATTAAGAAGAGGACATCCGAAATGTCGTATCAAAACTAATTGTGACATATAGAGACATAGAGATATAACTGAGACCCTATATATACTTATGTTGTCCTACAAAAACATATGTCAGAGATAATACTCAAAATTAAAATGTAAACACTAATCATACATACCTTGCTGTAGGAGACTTACCCTTGACTATTGATGTTTGGTCCTTACTGCAGTGATCCTTGAATGCATGTTTTTTCTTTCCTTCTAGGAGCTTGATATTGAATCTATTGTATCTATGTAATTTTGGAATTCCAGGGTCTGAAATGTTGTCCCATGGTAGACCTCTAAGTCCTCTTTCCAACCCCATAGGTCTGGTCAAGATTGAATTCTTCAAGAAAGAGTTATGCCCAATCTCCCACGATGACCTTATTATAGACAGGTTCAGTAGAGCGAACTTGTATGAAGTGCCACATGTCACTGTTGCGATCTTCCACCCTGAAAATGATACAAAAACAAAATAAAATCCGTCCTCTTTCTGTCACTCTTTATGAAATGCCAATCGAATTCTCAGATAGAAATGTATGACGATTTTCCCAACATCACCTATTTGACATGGAATTTGGGAGCCTGCAAAAACCCTAACTTCCTCAGATCATATCTTCGAAAATATAACGAACTAAGATTTGAAGTTCAGTCACATGGTTCACCAAGATTTTGGCTCAAATGGGTTTTATTTTCAGCTTCTGAATCTTCATAGAAAAAAATCTATAGTGAAGCTTCTATGATGATCTGTTTGAAGCCACAAAATCCTTACTGAAGGAGGATATGAGGGTCAACATTTATATGAATGTCTTGAGTTGAGAGGGTCCTCAATAAGTGAATTTTGGAGGGATTTTAGGAGAATTATTATTATTATTATTATTAATTATTGACTATTCAATGAACATAACCAATTATGAGTGCCATGCCACAAGCACATAGGGTTTTAGCTCACTAACTGGGGTTACTAACTTCAAACAAGAATATCTCTTAAATAATGAAGAATTATGTGGCGTGGCATATATCAATGGAAACATCTCGATGAGTAGAATCCATCTAGAATATTCTTGACTCATAATAGAGTAATTTGTCAAGTCAAAATGGCCATGCAAGATTGGGGTAGCCCCTGGTGCTGCTTGGGTTGACATCAGTGAGAACCACTGATCAATATGAGAGGCTTATTTTGAAGTCATTGTTCTATTTTTCTTCTATTTTGTGATATGGTTATATAACACTTTGTATCACAACTTTAGATTCTAGCTTTTCACTACTTCAAACAGGTCATCTTGGAATTTTTTCTATAACGTTTTTTCTACTAGGCTTCAAAAGTTGAAATTTCGACCACGTGGAGATAAAGTCTTGGTAAACTTCATGAAAAAATTTAGATCTTGGTTTTCTATATTTTTTGAGATATGGTCTGAATAAGTTAGGGTTTTTGCATGTTCTATAATTCTGTCTCAAACAGGTGACCTAGGGAAAATATTCATAACTTTCTCTAAGAGCACCAAATTTTAATTTTGTAAAAAGTGATTGAAAGTGCACATAATTTAGTTTTTCATGTATCATTTTTAGGGCCAAAGGTTAAAACAGTGACACATGAAATTTTGTACAATTTTTCTCTACTGAACCAGTTCATAAGCAGGTCATTGTGGAAGATTGGGAATAACTTTATCTTGAGGAATCTAATCTCGTCCTGACTTACGATGTTGGAGAGAAGACTTAGAGGGATACTAGAGGATGAAATTTCAGACCTTGGAAATGTTGAAAAAGCAACAAGATGATGGAGCTTAGTGAAAAGAAGTCGCCTTCACTAAGTGGGCCCGCTGGCTATTTTTGGCGCAAAGTCTATTTTTAGACATATGGATAATGGTCTATGAGTTGCAGGATGTTATTTGTGGATGATTGGTCATGTTGGTAAAAATAGATGGACTTCTATTTTTAGACATATGGGCGGAGTCTATTTTTAGATTGCCAGTCAAAAAATAGAACAGTCGAATATTATTAGCTCTCAATAATATTTGGACTATAAACATTATCTTATCTTCTTGTAGCACTTCAGTTCGAGCTACGGATGTGGCACATACAACTACCAGAAGGAAATACACTTTTCTTATGGGTTAGTTGAGCTATTGCATGAAGGAATTCAGTTAGAACTCAAGTGATTGAGTTTGGTGGAGTTGAACGAGGAGTTGATGGAGTTGTGTTCAGTTTGACTTAGTTGAACTAGTTGTATTTAGTCTAACTAACAAATACACTAGTGATGAGTGGTGTGAATTAACTATTAATTAATTCACTAATTATAAACTCATAAATCAACTAAAGAATATATCAATTAACTCAGTGCATGGACAGTTCAGTGGAGACAAGTGTTAGAGGTGAGTGAAAGGGCAAGACAGTTGTCAGTTGTGACTATAGTTGTGCATGAGATTTGCACAATCTATGGATTGAGATTTCAAATGGGGATTACATAGTGCAACACAAGGGAAATACGAGTTTGGATAATCCATTCTCATCTATTCTCATGCAGGATTGCGCAGTGGAGGCAAGCAAGCAACAAAGGAGATTTGAACCTGTGATTGATTCAGATCTGAGCTAGTTTGTGTGTAACAGGTGGAGATAGTACTAAGTACTTGCGAGGAGTATTGTACTATTTATTGTTACACGTTCTCAATCAATATAATATACAGATAGTTGAGGGGTTTTCAGCTGTACGCTTTCCCCAGTACATACGGTGTTGATATGTGTGATTGATGTTTCAATGTGCGCATGCGATTATTTATTTGATTCCACAAATTGATGATCAACGTAGAGGAGGTTATGTATTATGCATGCATTCCGCAAATAGTGTATAATCAGGATAATCTCTGTGAATAAGTGTTATATTATTCAAGATTTCTGCACAACAACCATTTGAAATAGAAATTGATGCTAGTAAGTATGGAAAGAGTGCAATTTTGTTTCAGAAAGAGCAACCTATTTGTTTTCATTTCGAAGCATTTTCTAAAGCAGTTTCAAACTATCCAACTGAGGATAAGAAATGATATACATTAATGGTAAGTGTTAAACAATGGAAACATTATTTAATGGGCAAAGAAATAGTGATTCAAACGGATCATCAGCCACTTCACTAGCTTCAAACTCAAACTAAGTTGCAGCAGTCTCAACATTATAAATGGATGGGTTTTTCGCAGCAGGTCCACTTAGTAGTCAAGTATAAGGAAGGTGCAACAAACAAATTAGTTGATATGATGTCAATATTTACTTCGAATGTTTCATTTATTCTGCAAAATAGTTCTTTATCGCATGCAAGTTATATTGAACAATCTACTACAAATATTGTTTTCAAAGATATTTGTGAATCACTAACTCATGATGCATAGGTGGAAGAAGTAAATTACCATTTTCATAACAGGTTATTTAACCATCTTAGCAACTTTTTCATATCACGAGAGAAAGAACCCATGTGACCAGGGAAGCACATTTTTCTTGTGTTTTAGGGCATGTTGGTGCAGACAAGACAATGGCACAACTACAAGGGTTTTGTTATTTTCCGTAGTTGAATGAAATAGTTCACAGGTTCAAAATACGCCATGATAAGCATGGGAAGGGTCATCACTTTCAGGTTGGTGATCACGTATGGACATCAACAAAGGATGAAAGGTGAGGGTAAAAGGAAGGTTCACACTTTCATGCATGGAGATGTCAAGTATCATTGAGTGAGACTCAAGGCATGAATCTAAATAAGGTAAGGTGGATAGAGATTGAAAGGGTGAGGAAGTTGTACCCTCACCTCATGTATGCTTAAAACCAAAATTTTCGTGGTCTAAAAGCTTCCAATGGAGAGGAATGATCTTGGAGGATTCTCCAGTTTCTCCAAATCCAAAGGTTTTAGTTGTTCTAAAAAACAACGTCAAGTAGTAGAGCCTATCGTTATGAATCCGATAGTACTTTCAGTTTTTCATTTGGTATCCGAATAAAGGAGAAATCATCCTTCAAAGTTTAGGTGCTGAAGGGGCATTGTTGGCCATGTGGCGTTTCTGTAGTTCAACACATGGCATCAAGTCAAATCTCATCTCCAATGCATATCTCCAAGTGATGGAGAGATTTCTGAGATTGGTTCATTTTCATTTGCAGGTGCAGATGTTGAAGGTGTCGTTTTCAAGTACATTGACATTGGTTTTGAAAACTATATATTTCAATCTAAACCGAAGGGTTGGTGGCAAAATATGTATTAGACCTATGGTGCTTTCCATGGTGCAAAGGGAGCGGAAATACATTACAAGGTGGGCACATGTATGTTCATGGTTATAAACTATGGAACCAACCTTAGCACAAATGGTATATGTCAAAAATTCATGACCTAAGTTCTTTGGAGCAGATATATGTTAAAAGACCTTGTAAAGCAAACCATGGAGCAGATTTATATGTATCTAACCTATGGTAAAAGTTTGGTGAGGAAAATTTATATGTATCGAAACCATGTTGATCAAACTATATGGAGGATATAATGTACGCTGGAAATTATGCGATGGTGGAAAACTATGGTATAAAACTTATGCTATAGTCCTCAAGCCAATGGAGCAGTCAACATCAGAACAGGTCCATGGCACGAAGCAGAGTTATGACAGTCCATTCGGCGTAGAGTTAATACACGTCAGCACCGTCGGAGCCACAAGTGTGGAGGTGGCACGGAGCAGGTCAAAACTGCCGAGGTGTTGAGTCATAGTGCCACCGGTCCAAACGCCGGGTGGTTATCGTGACCACCGAAGGGCAAGTCACTGCTAGTAGAGACCGTCGGAGGTTGGGACTAACTTTCATATATATCTCGCGGGTTATATTAATTCGTGGATTAATATATATAATAATGTTTAGTTAGTGTCGATGCAATAAGCAAATACCATGTATAATTTAACACACCAAGAGGTATGGTATTAATGTAAAGACATTAAAGTTTAATTGTCAATGCATTTCGAACCAACAAGTGTGGTTCATTGTCAGGACAAGTTAAAGAACCAAAATAAGGCAGCAAATTAAATAGACTATATTGGACCAAGAAATGCTAAGTTTGACTAGGAAATTGTACTTGGACAGAGGGATAGGGATAGAGAAATTCAAAAGTTAGTTTGGTTAATTTTATTATTAAATTTAATAGTTTATGAGAGTAAAATAATAAATCAACAATGCTTATTAAAAGTTCACTTAATTAGTTAGTTAGAGTAATTTTTTTTTATTAGATCCTAATATATTTATATGCAAGAGACTACCGTTCTTTTGAATTTATTCCTATTAATTTTGAAGTCTATTTAATTATTACATTATATTACTAATTAACTAAATTTTAATTTTTAACTTCCTATAATTAAGGAGTATAAAATAATATATTTATTATTAATGTTAAAGTTGTATAAATATAAATTAATATTATTAATATTAAAGGAAATAATAAGAATGATTAAAAAGTTAACCTAAGGGTCTAACTTAGAGGAAATGGGCAATATCTTAAAAATATATATTGTTTTAAGGTTATTAAGGTTATTAGGGTTATATTCGATTAATTTATAATTGTCAACATTTAATTTTTAATTGTTAATATTTAATGAGAGTAAACTAAATATTATTACAGTTAAATAATTAAACCAAATTTTTTATTAAGGGCTCACCCTAATAAACAATTAAATAATTATTGTTATTTTAAGATTATTGGGACTAAAGAGAAATTCTAAAAGGTTAAATGAATATTCATTAATAAAGTTTAACATTCTTTTAATAAAATAACATGTTAATAATGTTCATTAACTAAGGTTTAAAGAGATTCTCACTATCCTTATAGATGGTTATCTTATTATAATAAGAGAACAAGTAAAAGGGTTAAATAATCCTAAAATCCAAGAGCAGAGACACAATGAGGGATAATCCTAGGTCAAAAGATAAGAGAAGATGACAGAATAAAGGGCGGGGGTAGAAGGAAGGCAGGGGTGGCTAGGATGAAAGGGCAGGGATCCAACATCTACTAATCTTCCATTTGTGATCTCTAGGCCTTTTTTCAATTTCTATGGCCTCCCTAACTTTCGGTGATGAAAGGGGGCAATCTTGGCAATAACACGAGCCTCTTCAATGCATACATGATGTTTAGTTTTTTCCGCATATTTTATCTAAAATTGTATTCAAAATTTTAATTTATATAATCATGTTAGTTATAAATTTATTCGAAAACTTATAGCCAAAAAAATTATTATGTAAAATTGTGTTAAAAATTTAATTTATATAACTATACTAGTTATAAATTTCAGAATATATATATATATATATATATATATATATGAACCAAAACAATGGAAATTGGAAAAGTTATATATAATAACTATAAGAACGGATAAATGGATCAGTGTTGTACTTGCTTAGCATGATTCCAACCACTATGACTTTACTTTTGGGCAGATAAATTGTTTTTTTCTTAATAAATTGAGTTATAGCAGAGAATTAAATTTTGGAACTCTTAAATTTCACAATTTCATATGAATATAATTATTAAACTTTAGAAACAACATAATTTATATTTTAAAAACTACATAAAAACATTCTATAATAAAATAAATTAAAATTTTAAAAATTATGTATTGCAAAATTGGATAATATGATAAATTTTTTAGTTGCTTTTAGTTTTTGTATTGAGAAATTTAAAATTAAAATAATACAAAAATATTATATCAAAATATTAATGAAATTTAGTTGAGTTTGTAAGACCATTTTATCTTACAATCAATTATATCCCTAACCTTTTTCTGTAAAATTTGAACTATTAACTTCACAAAAACTAACTTATCAAAATCGGTTCACACTGAAAATTAAATCTCAGAAAGCCGAGAGTTTGTGGGTAAAGGAGCTTGTCTGATTTTTAAATCGTTAGATTTGATTGTACTAAACACTTCGACTTGATTTTCAATTTTGCTTTAAACGGGTAAAAGAAAATCAACCAAAGCGTTGTTGAATTGAACCGTTAAGCAGACGTGAAAACAGTTATATAGCAGATTCTTTAAGAATCTAAAAGGCGAAAAATATAAATACGCAATACAAATCCAGAACGGGAAAGATATAAATATAACAGCATAAAAACGTATACATCTGCCTGGCAGAGAAGATTCCGTCCCTGCATTTACGGTATACTTGGATTCTCTTACACATAATATATCAACGATCCTGTCTTATTGTTAGAGCTGTCCCGGAGCTCACCTGCTGACAGGAATGCTCTGAGAGTTCCGGAAAACATTGTAAGGATCGATTGTGCTCTTTATCTTCACAAGTCTTTCATAGTTATTCACAAAATATTTCTCACCCCATGACCTCGCTTCTCCAACCGTGGCCATCCCATTGGGAGCTATACCCAAATCAAGATCCAGATAGTTGACATAAGATGCCCTGGCAGTCAAATACTCGTATAATCCTCGAATGGCAGCGATATATTCTGTGTCGTTGCTCGGATTATTCCATGTGATTTGATACTGTATCAAGTATAAATTCCCGGCTCGGTGAGGGAACGGTTGTAAATAATCTACAACGATTCTAAAGAATCTTAAAATCAAAATATATAAGTTCAGGAATACCTCTAGCCATTGATGCTCTTGCTGCACAGTTTACTTGGTTCTTTACTTCAACAGCACTCCAGCTTCAATCCAAGCAAAATAAAAATCACAGAAAATATGAAGGCACTTCCAAGCTATGCTCTCTCAGCTAGATGGTGTAAACAACTGAAGGGGATTGAGATGCTAGCTTGGGGACCAATCAGATGAATTTATAGCCAAGCTTCCATCAAGCTTCTAATGGCTATGTGTCAGGTGTTCCACAGATCAAGTCAGAGAACTCCAGATAGAGTAATGGACCACTTGAGAAGCTCCAACCAGAAAATTAATTAACTGCAGATGATTTCCTTAATTTAAGGAAACTACTGCAGTTGGTTTCCTCAAATTAAGGAAAGACTGCAGTTCAGTTCCATAACTGTAGGTTATAGTTGGTCAAATTAATTAACTACAGGTTACAGCTGGAAAATATTAATTGAGCTTAACATTCTCCTACTTGGTCCATACTTCCAAACTTAATGTCTCAACTTAAAAACCATTGATAATCTGTATTAAGTAATAGATACATGAATCATGGCGATAAGTCCTCTGATAACGAGTATTATCTTCCATGTATTACTATGTATTTATTCTTATTATAATTTATGTGGCAACAATTTCTTAATAAATAAACCTTATGTTTATTCTTGGTCCTTCTTAAATGAATTTTCTCAAATCAACTTAAAGTGCACATAAATATGAGAAAAAACATCACAATAATTAAGAATTTCATTAAATATCATTGTCCATACAATGAGAAACTACATAATGGAACCAAGTCCCATATTCATTACATGATCCTTGAATTTAAATGGTGGCATGCCCTTAGTCAAAGGATCAACGATCATCAATTCAGTGTTGACGTGCTCAATGACCACTTTCTTTTCTTTAACACGTTCCCTTATAGCTAAATACTTAATGTCGATGTGTTTATTTCGACTCCCACTTTTTAGCCATAAAAACAACAGCTGAATTATCACAATATATTCTTAATGGCTTAGAGATAGAATCCATAATTCTAAGCCCAGAAATGAAACTCTTAAGCCATACACCATGTAAAGTAGCCTCAAAATAGGAGATGAACTCGGCTTCCATAGTGGAAGTGGCAATCAAGGTTTGCTTGGCACTCCTCCATGATACAGCTCCACCAGCCATCATAAAAATGTAACCTGATGTTGATTTGCGTGAATAAACACATCCAGCAAAGTCAGAATCTGAGTAGCCAATTACTTCCAAGTTGTCCTTCCGTCTATACATAAGCATGTAGTCTTTTGTTCCTTGAAGGTACCTCATTACTTTCTTTGCAGCTCTCCAGTGGTCTAAACTTGGATCACTCTGATATCGTCCCAACATTCCCACAGCAAATGAAATGTCAGGTCTTGTACAGACTTGAGCATACATTAGGCTTCCGACAGCAGAAGCATATGGAATGTTCTTCATTTGTTCCCTTTCCAAGTCGTTCTCGGGCATTGGTTCCAATTGAACCTATCACCCTTCACAATGGGCGCTACACTTGGTGAACAATCCTTCATCCGAAATCTCTCTAAAATTTTATTAATATAGGTTTCCTGTGACAGACCCAAGATGCCTCGAAATCCACGAGTTACCTCTGCCTTGATGTGTTCTGCAAACATTATTTTATTTCAACGGAGCTGTAGGCAAGACCTGTATGCTCATTTCGTATACGAGCAATAATTTTCCGACTATAAGTTCGGCTTCCATAATGTTATGTCTTGATACTTCAGTATTTGCAAGGGTTCCATGTTTTCCCCATAGAGATGTGTTTGAACAAACGAATTAGCAGAATTTATGCGATTTTGGTTATTTTCGTCTACTCCGGGATGAGAGATTTGGTTTTTAATGTTCTGTTTGGGTTCTTGTTAAGTTTCCTCTGATACCAAATGTAAATAATCTACAACGATTCTAAATTTTCTAAAGAATCTCAAAATCAAAATATATAAGTCCAGGAATACCTCCAGCCATTGATGCTCTTGCTGCATAGTTTACTTGGTTCTTTACTTCAACAGCACTCCAGCTTCAATCCAAGCAAAATAAAAATCACAGAAAATCTGAAGGCACTTCCAAGCTATGCTCTCTCAGCTAGATGGTGTAAACAACTGAAGGGGATTGAGAGCTAGCTTGGGGACCAAACAGATGAATTTATAGCCAAGCTTCCATCAAGCTTCTAATGGCTATGTGTCAGGTGTTCCA
>APFE031627189.1:120091-142854 GCA_000404065.3 Pinus taeda | reverse complement strand
CTTCAGGAAATGGAATTGGTGCTATTCTAATGCAGGATGAAAGACCCATTGCTTTTGAAAGTCGTCCAATCAAGGGAAAGTTTTTACACAAAGCTATTTATGAGAAGGAATGTTGGCAATACTCCATGCACTTAAGAAATGGCGACCCTACCTAATGGGAAGACACTTCAAGGTAAAAATGGATCATGATAGCCTTAAATACTTTTTAGAACAAAGATTATTCTCTGAAGAGCAACAAAAGTGGGTCACAACGATGTTGGGTTATGACTTTGAAATCATCTACAAAAAAGGGAAGCAAAATGTGGTGGCAGATGCACTCTCAAGAAAGGATGAGGATGTGGAAGCATTGTTGTGTGCCATTTCTATTATCCACCAGATTGGATAAATGAAGCAAGGGAGGAATGGAAGAATGACGAAGAACTGTGGGCACTTATTCGAAAGCTACAACAAGATTCCAGTACTCAGATACATTTAGCTGGAAAAATGATTCATTATGGTACAAAGATCGCTTATACCTCTGTAAGAATTCCCAGCTAAAACAAAAGATTCTTATGGAATTGCACACTTCTCCCTTAGGAGGGCACTCAGGATTTAAAAACTTACCACAGGGTTAAGAAAGAATATTTTTGGGAGGGCCTTAAATCAGACATTCAAAAGTTTGTGGTGTTTGGTTTGCCAACAAAATAAAGTTGAAACAATTAAGACACCGGTCTATTACAACCTTTATCCATTCCAAGCCAACGTTGGGAGCAGGTTTCAATGGATTTTATCACAGGTTTACCCAAGTCTGAGGGAAAGAGTGTCATCATGGTGGTAGTTGACAGACTTACCAAGTATGCACACTTTTGTGCATTATCACATCCATTTAAAGCCAATGCAGTTTCTAGTGCATTTATGGAAACAATTCAAAAGCTACATGGAAACCCAAAGATTATTGTAAGTGACAGAGATCCCATTTTCACTGGAAATTTTTGGACATAATTATTCTCTTGTCTTGGTACTCAGTTAGCTCATAGCTCATCTTATCATCCTCAATCTGATGGGAAAACTGAGATAGTAAACAAATGTTGGAAGGATATCTTCGTTGCTTTGTATCTGATAAACAGACACAATGGGTCAAATGGTTGCCTCTGGCTGAATGGTGGTATAACACTTCCTTCCATACACAACAAAAATGACCCCATTTATGGCACTTTATGGGTATCAACCACCATCCATCACATCATATTTAAGAGAAAATTCTAAGGTTCAAGCAGTGGAACATCACATCAAACATCAACAACAAGTCCTAAAACTCTTAAAGGATAACCTGGTGTTGGCACAAAATAGAATGAAACAACAGGCATATCAACATCGCAGTGAAAGAAGTTTTGATGTAGGTGATTGGGTATTCCTATGGCTACAACCGTATAAGAAAATTTCCCTCAAGCAAGCTAAGAAGGATAATAAATTATCACCAAAGTATTACGGTCCGTACAAGGTGTTGCAAAAGATTGGTACCATGGCATACAAATTGGAGCTTCCTGCAGCTTCTCCATTGCACCCAGTTTTCCATGTTTCATGTTTAAAGAAGGTTATAGGCGACAAGCTCCCAGTTCAAACAATATTGCCAGAACTTGACGAGGAAGGAAAAATTATATTGGAACCGGAAGCAGTCACAGAAACAAGATCTCGACAGCTACGAAATCGATCAATTTCGGAGTATATTATCAAGTGGAAGAACTTATCTGCGGAAGATTCCACATGGGAGGATGAGAATTTTATACAGAAGTATCCAGAACTACTCAAGCGTTGAGGACAACACTTTTTTTGAAGGAGAGGGGCATGTTGGGTCCCTATAATACTAGTGATTACCCCATTACTATTGTAGTTGTACCCCTTATAAATATTGTTGTGCCCCTATTGTCCCCATATTGTTATTACTGTGCCCCATAGAATCCCTCTATTGTTATTTTTGTGGCTTTATATTATTATTGTTAGGTCGGTTGGGTTTTATTGTGACTCCTTAGTATATATAGAAAGGAGGTTTTGTCATTTGTATCATCCAAGAATTGTTCATTTATGTAATATAAAGGAGGTTTCCCCCTTGAAGAGGCTGAATTCTAAGGCGTTGATCTATCTTTTCTATCTTTCCTTGAGCTGGTTTCATAACATAGATCCTAATGTTTAGTTAGACACAAGGGTCAAAAAGAAATTGTGCTCTAAGACATTCTTTAATCTCAGAGACTGGGCATCTGCCTATATCCAAATCCAATCCAATTTTCAAGGGTCGATCTTCCTCTTCGTTTATGTGCTTGTAGATGTGGCCATAGAACATATGTGAGAAATTTAGGATTTTTCGATTTATTTTTTCCATGAGAGGAAGTAGAATGAAGCTCCTGAACATTGCGTTTTTTTTGCATCCATTTTGTAACCACTTGATAATCACCATATGTATAAAGAGATATGAAATTCTTGGAGATTACAAGAAGAATGATTATGTAGAGAGTGAAGAGTTCAGTAATGCTATCTGTAGTAGTACCAATGTTGGTAGATAAGGAGAGAGAGTGTGAGCTAGAAAGATGTAATATACCCCCTCCACCTCTAGATGAGCGGGACCTCTATGCAACACCATCAAAAATGCCCAGGGGGAGTCACTTATAATAATAGTAGGCTCAAGAGGAGTGTAACAATGATAGATGAGGATGACAGCGAGAAAGAGAGAATAACCAAACATTAAGAAGATATTTTAGAGGAGTCTGGGGATATATTCTAGAAAATTGTGGCATTTATTTCAAGCCAGATTCCCTAGTTGGAACACACAGTAATACCTTTAAGGTTGTCCAGGATGTGGCTAGAGATACAAGGTTTCAAGTAGAGCTCAACTGCCCAATCTCAAGCTTGGGGACATGATCCGAAGTGGATCCTTGAAAATTATCAGAGTTCTGTGACTGTTTTGAATCATGAAAGACTTCAAAAACTTGTGAACAAAGAGCTATCAGGAAGGACCTCTGGACAGTTGCAGTTTGCAGCCAGCACGAAACAACGAGGACCTCGGTCAAAGCGCCCTGATTGTTGTCCCATGGAGACTGCACAGTGGTGTAAACTAGAAATTGGGAAATCCAGATCAGAAAATAGAGGCTATTTCTGATGTGCATCACTGGGAAAAACCCCTCGAAATGGAAAATTCTCGAGCGCTTGGTCATAAGGAAACCAAAAAATCGTGGGAAAAGCACTGAAATGACAGGCGGGTCCCGTGCTCCAAAACCGGCGGTATATCAGAGGTGTTTTAGGCCGTAAGCGAGTTTGTCAGGAGAACGAGCGAATCCATATGTTGGATGACGCGTATTCAACGAATGAGAGAGAAAACTGCTCTCATCACGAGCTAACGTTCAAGCAAGTCAACCACGCGATAAGAGCGATAACCGTAGGATCTGGGGGTCCCAGATCTAACGATGGAGATTACACCTGATGGGAGACCGGATTTGGAGGGAAAAATAAGATGCAACGCATAAAGATTTGAAGCCTGATTTGACCGCTGAGCTGGCGAATGAATCATTTCACAAAGTAACTGAAATAACAAATCGTCGAGGAAGAGTTGGCACTCAGTTCATGAGCGGAAAAGTGGCCACCTCCCAATGAAATGTTACATAGTAGAGATGATGCAAAGGCAGGGAATTCCAAGCAGACAGCAGCAGGTGATCCGAAGAGATGGAAGAGGAAGCGAATAGTCAAGGGATGGATTGGCTTTAAGTCATGAATAGATAGAGAACAAAAAACAGAGGAGGGGGAGATAGTGAGATAGAGAGACAAAATAGAGAGCGAAGCAAGTAGCAGAGAACAGAGAATCGAGCTCACCTGCAGAGCTAAAGCAGCATCGAGTAGACAGAACCAGGCTTGAGAGATTCAAGAAATCCCTAAGAGGATATCTGTCGAGAACTGAGTACTATGTTGGACTCATCCCATTAAGACTAGTAGAGGTCGAGACTTATTAAGGGGGAGTCTGTGAACTCTAGTGGCTTGGGGAATCCAAGTACCACCCTACTAAGCATCATATGTTTCAGGAGACTCAAATTAAGCTTCTCATTGTAAAAACTCTGCTTAAAGACACAATAAAGAAGGCCACCACTGAAAGGTGGACCGCAGATGTAGCCCAGGAGGATTAGGTGAAATCCTTATTAAATTATTGTGTTTTGCATTTTCTTGTTGTGTTTTCTCTTAATGTTTCCCAACTTCTGTGTATTTTGCAATCTTATCGATCTGTTGCCTAAGATAACATAGACACATACTAGCACATGAGTCTGTAATAACTTCATTAATTAATTAATTGAGATCACTCGCAAGTGATTTTAAGATCAAGTGGTATCAGAGCCCTAGGCTATTAAGGTTAGACAAGCTTGTGCTGGATTTAGCTGTTGAATGCTAACTAGATCAAAGCTCAAATTGGGAAAAGGAGAGTTGGTTGAAACTAATCTTGAAATTGGAAGAGTCTATCCTCAGAAGACAATGTCAGAGGAAGGTTCTGTGGGGCCAGACCCCCAATTCATAGATAGTTTCCTAGACATAAGATCCATGGTAGAAGAAATGTATAAGGATTTTAGAAAACACAAGGATGAAGATTCATCAGGCTCCAAATAAGACAAAGGAGAAGATGAGCCTCTCCTCCATGACCACTTCAAAGGAAAAGGGAATGAGGAAAGCTTTCTCACACCTCCTAACCCCTTAACATAAAAATAAGACATCCTTGATTAAACTAGACGTTAAATTTGATTTACCAATATATGGTGGAGAGTTGAATGCAGAAAATGTAGACAATTGGATTAGAAAAATTTATGTTTATTGCAGAGTGCAAAGTATTGATTCAGATAAGAGCAAGATTCAGCTGACAAGCCTACGCCTTGGAGGCACTGCCTTGGTTTGGTGGGAAGGTAGGACTCAAGCTGACATGAAGAGACATGGTAAGACTATTTCTTTCTAGAGTGAATTTGTTTCTGCAATAAAAAAGAAGTTCTATTCGTTGGCCTACATGCAGAAAGTGATGATGAGCTGGCAAACTCTTCGACAGTTGAAAGGGAAAAGTGTACAAGGTTACACCCAAGAATTTAGAAAGAGAGCATTGATTCTAGGAATCTCATTAGACTCACCTGAGACTCTGTTGAAGTACATTCGTGGTCTACACAGCTACATGAGGCACACTGTCCTCATGTTTAATCCCACTAGTATAGATGAGGTATATGTTCAAGCTACACATCTAGAAGTTAGAGGAAAGAATGGAAGTCTAGAAGTTGGGGGGTCATCCCAACCCATTACAAGAAAGAATAAGGAGAAAAGAAAACAGAAATGGAAAGCAAGGAAGGCCAACACTGCACAGAAAAAAAAGTCTTCATGCACTCACTGTAAGAAGGATGGGCATGATGATGAGCACTGTTGGATTCTACATCTGGAGCTGAGACCTAAGAAGTTCGAGGGCAAGAAGAAGAAGACTGCTGCAGCTATTAAAAAAGATTAGGGGTTGGACTTAGGAGATGAACAACCATTGCAGCCACAGTTATACAAGGTAAGAATTCTGAAGCATCTACTAGTAATTCTACGCAATCTACTATTGATGAAGAAAATGAGAGAAAAAGACATGAGATTTTCCATATTCGAGTTATTTCCAAACATCAAAATATTGATACGTTGTTTGATAGTGGCTCACAAGTAAATTTAATTTCTAAAGCAATTGTAAAGAAGTTGGGATTAGTGACTGCACCTCATAAGAAACCATACCCATTAGGATGGTTAAATGAAAAAGCACAACTACAAGTGACTAGACAATGCAAACTCAAGTTTTCTTTTAGGTCATCATTTGTGGATGAGGTTGAGTTAGACATAATTCCTTTGGATATATGTGGAATTGTTTTAGGAAGTCCTTACTTGTATCACAGAAAAGATATCTTCTATAGAGATGAGAACAAGTATCTACTTGTTAAAGATGGAATCGAATACTTTGTAAGAGATCATAAACTCAAGAATAATTATACTCATAAACTCAGGGCAAATGAAACAAATGATAAATTCATGCAAACAATTTTTACTGATGGTTGTAAAGGAAAAGAAACCTAAAAAAACCAATGTATTTGAGAGCTGTAATGATAAACAACAAGCTGATTTAGAAAAAGTTGTTTCAGAATATGATATCTAGTTTCAAGAACCTAAAGGTCTGACCCAAAAAGGAAATAGTGCATGATATTATTTTGCAGCAAGATGCTCCATTGCCTAACATTGGAATGTACACGTTGTCCACTTTAGAGAAAACAGAAAACAAGAAGTAGGTGCAGGAGTTTCTCGAGAAGGGATTCATCAGACCTAACACATCACCATGTGGGTCACCAATCGTTTGGTGAGAAAGAAAGATGGCTCATGGAGAATGTGCATTGATTATCGAACACTGAATAAGATAACAATAAAAAATCGTTATCCCCTTCTTGCATAGATGATCTGTTAGATCAATTGAAAGAAGCTGTTTATTTTTCCAAGTTAGACTTGCATAGTGGATATCATTAGGTCAGAGTTGCAAAACAGGATGCATGGAAGACTGCTTTCAAGACAAGGCACAGGTTGTATGAGTGGCTGGTTATGCCTTTTGGCTTAACTAATGCTCCTGCTACTTTCATGAGATTAATGAATGATGTACTTAGACCTTTTCTTGATGATTTTGTTATTGTGTATCTGGATGACATTCTGATATTTAGAAAAACATGGGAATAACATTTAAAGCATGTTAAGCAAACACTAGATATTTTGAAAAGAGAGAAGCTTTATGTTAAACTCTCAAAACGTGAATTTGGCAAAACATCTTTGCATTATTTGGGACATATATTAGAGGGTGGTGAATTGAAGATAGATCCCTCTAAGGTGGAAATCATTGTAAACTGGCCTAAACCCAAATCTGCTACAAAAGTTAGGAGCTTCTTACATGCTTTAACAGGATTGAACAAGGTGTTTCAGTGGGGAGGAAAATAGCAGAAAGCCTTCGACACTTTGAAAGAAAAGATTAGTATAGCACCAGTACTAGCACTGCCTGATCTTCAAAGACCGTTTGAGATCCAAATGGATGCAAGTGACTATGCCATGGGACAAGTGTTGACACAACACGGAAAACCCATATGTTATCATTCTGAGACATTTAATTCTGCAGTAGTTAAATATCCTACATATGATAAAGAATTGTATGCATTAGTATAGAGTGTGAAAAAGTGGAAACATTACTTAATGGGAAAAGAGACAGTAATACATACTGATCATCAACAACTTCAATATCTACACTCCCAAACTAAGTTGCAGTAATCAAGACTATAGATGGATGGATTTTCTACAACAGTTTCATTTAGTCATCAGATATAAAAAGGGAATACACAATAAAATTGCAGATATGTTATCTAGACCCATTATAAATGCATCTCCTATACTTAAGCATAATTCTATATTACATGAGAGCTACATTGACCAATATGCTCAAGATATAGACTTTAAAGATGTATATGCAACTTTAAGTCAAGGAAAACGAGTAGAAGAATTGGATTATCACGTAAAGGACTGACTCCTATATCATTGTGGGAAGTTATGCATTCCACAAACAGAAAGAGTAAAGATAATTCGAGAAGCACACACTTCTTTAATATCAGGTCATTTTGGGGTAAGTAAAACAATTGCACAGTTGCAAAGATTTTGTTATTGGCCAAGAATGAACAAGACAGTTTCTAGATATGTAAGAGGGTGTACTATGTGTGCTAAGAGCAAGCCCAACAATAGAAAACTAGGCTTGTGTCCATTACCAGTTCCTTCTCATCCTTGGGAAAGGGTTTCCATGGATTCTGTTGGAGGACTGCCTAAAGCTAGGAAAGTTCATGATTATATGTATGTTGTTGTGGATAGGTTCAACAAAATGTGTATTTTGATACCTTGTAATAAACAGATTACCGCTGAACAAACTGCAAAACTGTTCTTTCAACATGTATGGGTTCATTTTGGATTACCCACTTCCATTGTATCTGATCCAGACACCTGATTTGTGGGAAAGTTTTGGTCAAGTCTATGGGAACTGATGGACACCAAACTGAAGAAAAGCACAACTTTCATCCACAAACTGACGGCCAGACAAAAGTAGTCAATAGGACAGTGATCCAGTCGCTCAGGGGATATTGTAGCAAGCATCTTAAGCTTTGGGATGAACATTTGTGCCATGTGCAGCATGCTTACAACCGAGCCAAACATTCTTCTACACAGAGATCTCCTTTTGAGACCTGTTTTGGTTTCACACCAAGGTCTCCTTTGGATTTTGTCTTTGGTAAGGACACAACAATTGAGGGACAAAACAATGTGGACAAGGCAACTAGGTTCATTAAACAAATCCAAGGGATTCACTAGGCAGTACAGGAACAACTAGAAAAGAGCTAGGCCAAATACAAGGCAAGCCATGACAAGCATCAGATGGAGCATAGTTTCCAAGTTCGTGATCAAGTCTGGCTGTATATCAGCAAGGACAGAATGCAAGGTGAAGGTAAAAAGCTAAAACCTATCAGGTATGGACCTTTCAAGATACTTGAGAAAATTGGTGAGAATGCTTTTCACCTTGATCTACCAGCTTACATGCACATCTACTCAGTCGTAAATGAGACAGCTTGAGACTATTTGAACCTTCATTAATTGAGGATCCTGAAGAACAGAGTCAATTGCCTTCTATTGATGACCTATTACCTGAATATCTGAATGAATTGCAGGAAGACATAGTTCTGGACAAGAAGGTGAGAACAACGCGCAGGGGAGAGTACCTCAGAGTTGGGCTCAAGGGTTCAAAGCCGAGCAGTGAAAAGTGGATAGAGATTGGACAAGTGAGACAATTGTATCCTCACTTAGTCGATGCTTGAAAACCAAATTTTCGTCGTCCAAAAGCTTTTTCAGTGGGAAGGCCATGATTCGAAGTGGATCCTTGAAAATTATCAAAGTTCTGTGACTGTTTCAAATCATGATAAACTTCAAAAACTTGTGAATAAAGAGCTATTAGGAAGGACCTCTGGAAATTGGTAGTTTGTAGCCAACATGGAACAACGAGGACCTTGGTCAAAGCACACTGACCATTGGCCCATGGAGACCGCGTAGTGGTGCAAACTAGCAATTGGGAAATCCAAATCAGAAAACAGAGGTTGTTTTTGATGCGCATCGCTAGGAAAAACCCCTTGAAATGGAAAAGCCCTAAGTGCTCGGTCATAAGGAAACCAGAAAATTGTGGGAAAAGCGCTGAAATGATAGGCGGGTCCCGTGCTCCAAAATCGGCGATATATCGAAGGCGTTTTGGGCGGTAAGCAGGTTTTTCAGGAGAACGAGCGGTTCCATACGTTGGATGAGGTGTGTCTAGTGGTTGAGAGAGAAAACCGCTCTCATCGTGGGGCTAACGTTTGAGCAAGTCAACTGAGCTATAAGAGTAATAACCATAGGATCTGGCAGTCTCGGATCTAACTGCGGAGATTACACCTGATGGGAGACCAGATTTGGAGGGAGAAATAAGCTACGACGCATAAAGGTTTGAAGTCTGATTTGACCGTTGAGCTGGCAGATGCACCATTTCACAAAGTAATCGAAATAAAGAACTGTCGAGGAAGAGCTGGCGCTCAGTTCGTTACAGGACAAGTGGCCACCTCCCAGTGAAACGTTACATAGTAGCAATGACGCAGAGGCAGGGAATTCCAAGCGGATAACAACAGGCGATCTGAAGAGATGGAAGAGGAAGAAAATAGTCAAGGGACAGATTGGCTTTAAGCCGTGAACAGACAAAGAACAAAAAACAAAGAAGGAGGAGACAGTGAGACAGAGAGACAGAATAGAGAGCGAAGCAAGTAGCAGAGAACAGAGAATCGAGCTAACCTGTAGAGCTAAGGCAAAATCGAGTAGACAGAACTAGGCTTGAGGGATTCAAGCAATCCCTATCGGGAACTGAGTACCAAGCTGGACTCATCCCATTAAGACCGGTTGAGGTTGAGACTTAGTAAGGGGGAGTCTGTGCACTCTAGTGGCTTGGGGAATCCAAGTACCACCCTACTAAGCATCATCTGTTTCAGGAGAATCAAATTGAGCTTCTCATTGTAAAAACTCTGCTTCAAGACACAATAAAGAAGGCAACCACTGAAAGCTGGATTGAAGATGTAGCCTAGGATGATTGGGTGAACGCCTTATTAAATTGTTGTGTTTTGCATTTTCTTGCTATGTTTTCTCTTACTGTTTCCCAGTGTTTATGTATTTTGCAATCTTATCGATTCGTTGCCTAAGATAACATGGAAAAACACCAGCACATGAGTCTGTAATGCCTTCATTAATTAATTAACTGAGATCACTCACAAGTGATTTTCAGATCAGGACATGAATGCTTTAATTCCATCCAAACTTGTTTTACAAAGGGACAATATATAAAAAGGTGGTTTGTAGATTCAACATAATATTTGCAAAGAAGGCATACGATTGGACCTTGGAATGACCTTGTTTGGAGCATGTCCTAGGCGGGCACTTTCCATTTCAACATGAGGCACATGAACAATTTAGATTTTAGGGGGCATCACAATTTCCATAAGATGTTCCCCCGCTAGGGAGGATTTTTAGTTTCTTGAAGTTGTGATAGGTATCCATATTTGTAGGCATATATTTTGTGAGGAAATTTTTCCCATATGAGTTGTTCTTCACTGTTAGAGATGGTAACATTCACGAATTTTAGAGCTTTAATATATTTTCCCTGGAAGTTACATCCTCACCTTCATGCTGGAGGTATATGGCCAGCATCCAGGATTGTTGACTTGGAGGAAAGGAATGGAGAGATACCATGGGCTAGAAAAAACTTTCTTTTATCAACCATGACTTGCATTAGAGGGTTAGGGAGGTGGTACCAATGTATATAGCCAATCCAATGATCTATTCCAAGTGGGAAATTTTATTCATTCCCCACCTTCCAACACAGATGGTCATCATCAATATGAAAATCCTTTAGGATACCTTTTGAGACAATAGAGGCATTCCAAAGAGCTTTTTGAGGTTGCAAATTTATTCCAAAGTGGATAAAATTCTTATGTATTTTTGGGTCAATGATATATTCCCATAGCTTAGTCCCATGGATGAGGTGCCATACATCCTTTTGCTACCAATGCTAGTGCAAATTTTGGGAGAAGTTTTATCCCCCATCCACTAGAGGATTTCGAAAGAGCAATAGATTTCCAAGAAGTGAGACCAAAAGTTTGTTTTTCCTCGTTCCTGTAACAGAGGAATATACAAAGCTATTGGATAATTTTCAAAATTCCTTTGGGAATCTAGGACAAAGAGGCCTAATAAACTAGAATAGCTTCAATTACAGATTTGCATAAAACAAGGCACCCCATTGTTGAGAGCCATATGTTGCTCCAGAGTCTAATTTGTTTTTTTTCTTCAATTTTTATTAGTAGCAATGTCCAATCATGCTTGTGATAATTGTAGGGCATATGAATGAAGCCAAGATATTTGAAACCATGACTAATATTTTTTAGAGGAGCTGTTAGAATGTCTTCGATGGAGGTGATTTCTTTCTTTGGAATAGCACAACTATAAATAGAATAATTATAATTATTTATTTTCATCCCTATTACTTGTCAGAATAAATCCAAAATAGACTTTAGATATTCGATGTGAGGAATTCCTCCATTTGAAGATTAGGATATCATTAACAAAGAGAAGGTGTAAGAGAAAACAATTTTGAGAGATAAGAACACCTTTGAAGCTTCGATTTCTTACTACTTCTTATAACAACCTGCTAAGACCTTTAACTATAAGAAGAAAGAGGAGAGGCGAGAGGGGGCTACCCTAGCAAGGCCACGCTCAGTATGGAAAAGGGGAGAATTTTCCCCGTTGATGAGAATGACACAGGAAGAGGTCGAGATGCAATTCATAACCCACATGAAAAATGAATGGAAGAAACCTAGGTGGATCAAAATAAGTATTAAGTAAAGCCAATTTACTTTTTCAAAGGCTTTTGATGGATCAACCATGAGGACCAACACCTTTTGTTTGAGGGAGGGGATAGAGTGGAGGTCCCCCTTTGGCAAACCAATAGCCTCATAAATTTTTCTATCAATGCGAAATGAAACTATTTAGTAGATATGTCGGATGAGATAGGATATCCTTTAGACACATGACTATAATCTTGGTGATAATTTTATACATAGTGTTACAGAGAGAGATGGGCCAAAACTGGTCAAAAGATTCAGGATTATCAGAATTACAAATAAGAGTTAAGAAGGTGGAATTAAATGGGGCCAACATCTAACCAATGGCTATATATAATTCAATAAGAGTGAGAATATCATCTCTAATAAGTTCTAGGGATTTGATGTAAAACTCAATTGGGAGCCCATTAAGGCCTAGAATTTTATCCTCTTGGAAACAATCAAGGACATTTTCCATCTGATTTTTTGTAACCTCATACACGAGTAGTTCCTTTTCCTCCTCATCTCTGAATCGTGGAAAGTGTCCAATAACAAAGAGAATCTACTCAATAGTGGCCTTTCTTCCTGCTTGAAAATATTTTGAAGTAGGAGTAACCTTCCCTCACTATGTAGAGAATGAAGAGGAAAAATTTCTATAGGGACTAATGATTCCCTATATGTTGTTAATGGTGTTTTTGTGATTTTCCACTATGGAAACATTTTTTGTTGTTATCACGAGCTTGGTTGGAGCTAGAGGGCTTGCATTAGATAATTTTTTATGTCTAAAATGAGCCTCCTAAGGAATATTATAAAATAATAGCGGAAATAATAAAACAATATTATATTACATCATTAAATTTTAGAGGGAAAAATAAAAAAACTACTCTTTCAACTTATCTTGTTATGCTTTTACTCAAATTTCAAGCAGGAGTACTCATTGGATGCAGAATTTAATTCCTCATCCAAAGAGTATACATGTTGCATACTTTAAATGGACCATGCTACACGAAAAATGAGAAATACATCAAAAACGTGATTGCAATCACAATTTTCATATATTTCTCATTTTTCGTGTAACAATCACGTTTTTCATGTATTTCTCATTTTTCATGTAGCATGGTCCATCGAAAGTATGCAACATGATACTCCTTAGATGAAGAATTAAATTTCTCATCCAATGAGTGCTCCTGTTCGAAATTTGAGTAAAACCGTAAAGTTGAAAAAGTAGTTTTTATTTTTTTATTTTTATATTTTTACTTCAAAAATGGTGAATCATCCCCCATGGTTGACATCATCATATTTAATCCTATTAGTTCTTATGAAGTTGATTTTGGTTGTACTTTTTTGTTTCAAGGCCCATTTTAGACCTCAAAATTTCTTTAATGATACTTTAGGTGCCATTCCTTCTTCTGATCTAGGAGAATTTTCCTTTGAGTTTTCTCCAGCTTTGAAATTTCGGCATATAGGTCATCAGGGATATCCTCAAATGAGGATCGATTCCAAAGAAGTTGTAATTGGGATTCAATATTAGCTAGAGTATTGGAAGTCTACTATCTTTTATTTTTAGCCCATTCATTGATAATTTCCTTAATATTTTTTGAATTTTCTCTAAAATTGTAAGGAAGGGCATTCCAGAGAGTGAGGGGAAAATCTAGACCATGTTTCCTTAAGAAGGGAAGCCAAGAAAGGACCATCCAACCAAGAGGAGTTCAATTTGAATGGGATAGGGGGCTTAGCAAGGAAAGGCTCCATATCGAGGAGAATATGAACATGATTGAAATCATTGCTCACACACGATCACTATCTGATTTTAAGGTTGGAATCGAGGATTCCATCCGAGACGGGGAAGTGGTCCAAACTTTTTGTAATTCTGGATGAGCTAGCTTTGTTATTGGACCAGGTGGGAAATATTTTTGCAAGAATAATATAAAAAAGGTTCAAGTCATCCAAGAGAGAAACCAAGAAGTCCAATAGGGGATCTAGTTTGGTCGAAGACCCCCCAAAATTTAGAGTTCCCAAGAGTGAAATTTAGATATCTACCAAGTAAGACTCTATCCAATCTAAAGACTTGTAGTTGGGTGAGAGATGACTAGAATTTTTGTCTATCTACATATGTTCCATACACATTGATGAAGTAGAAAGGCATATCTAATTCAGAGGAGGTGAGGTCAATAACCAACAAGGACCTCAAAGACCTTGTATTCCAACTTGAAACAAGCACCCATGATCTACCATCGTGTTGATTGCGAGAAATTTATAATTAGCGAAGACATATTTTAGATTATTGATAGTCTTATCACAAAAAATCATATCCTCTTGATAAAAAATAACATAAGCGAAGTGTTGTTCATAAAGTAGTTTTAGAGCCAATTGTTTAGAGGGGCTAGCTAAACTCTGATAGTTTAAAGTGAAAGCCTTCACTTAGAACTTTGAGAAAGCCATGAAGCTCTAAGAGCCCTTAGCATAGAAGGTTGTTTTCTAGCTTAAATCCCATAACTGTCCCGATGTTGTACCTTAGAAAGAAGGGATTTTATTCCTCAAGGAGAGGAGGAGAGAGGGGTTTCCTCAAATAGTCTCAATCCTCCACTAGGATCAATCGTTGGGGGGGGGTGGTTGGGTGGAATGGTCCAATGGGGGAGGGAAAGGGGAGCACTCAAAGGATAAAATATTATAACATTGGTGGGAGGGGAGAGAAGGTAGGAGTTGAGAAGTAGGGGGAGTCAATTAAAGGGAGAGACCCGTGATGAGAGAAAGGAGGGGGGTTGCAAAGGGGATTGTGAATAATGGAGGAGGGGGAATAAGGGATGTAATCCTAGAAAGGGGATTGAGAGGGTTTGCAATGATAGGGGGAGGAAATCTAGGAAAAGGACCCTCATGGAACTGAAGCAAATAATCACCAGAGATAGAAAAATCTAGAGGAATATAGTTGTCCATACCTGAGGTAGGAGATGCCACTATAGGAAGGGGAGAGCCTATTGAGACCATTTTTGCATTGGTTGCCGAAGAGGGTTGTGTCATTTCCCGCAGAGAGCCTAGAGGTGGAGATGGCTAAGTGAATAAAGAAGTAGTCTCATTGCACAGAGGTTGAGGATTTGTCAGAAAAACACCATATATGGATCATAAATATCATGAGGGTATTTTTAGGGGAGGTTGAAGGAGTAACAAAATATAGCTCAGTCTTTCAAACCTATTTCTTTCCTTTGATTTTTCCCAATTTGCAGTCCCTATTATGGTTTCCATAATCATGAAAACAAGCACACTTGAAGGGTATACTTTCATAATCAATATTTTGGTGGTGTATAATTTCCCCAACGCTGATGGATATGGATTTAGGTAAACCTAGTGAGAAATTGAGATCCACCAAAATTTGTGCAATAGCCATAACTTCAGTCTACTGAAATGAAAGATATGCATCATAGTAGAAACCCAAAGAATTTCCTAGTTCTCAAAACACACTCTTTGACCAAAATATGGTAGGAAATGTTGAAAGCTAAACCTAGATGAGGACCAAGTCTATTTTCTTTGCTCTTGCATCAAAGCTTATAGACCATTTTTTTAGAAAAAAGGATCTGTGAGCCCCATGACCATTTCCCTACCATAATTTTCATCACGTCTTTTGCACACATAGTTTGCCACCCCATCCAACCTTTGGTGAAAATCATACACCAAGGTGAGTAACCATGGAGTGACTTAATGTGTTGGTCCATCCAACTCCATAGGGTTTCCATCAACAGGCGCCTACTGGTAAAGCGACCAACCACCACCATGTCCTCCATCTTGTGGATATTATTGAATTGGATGTCGTTCCCTAGTAATTAGGATGATTCATCGAGGTTGAAATTAATACGCTAACAATTACGCTTTTGTGGGTGGCCAACAAGGGAAATCGCCTGACATAACTGTTGTTGAGGGAAACTAGCTCCACTGTGCATTTCTGAGGCGAGGAAGTAGTTTAGGAAACTGAGAGATGGAGAGGGTGTGTAGTAATCTGATAAAAAATATGAAAGTAAACCCTCCAAGGTTGATTGAAGACCCAGAAGAGAAAGGTCCAACGAAGATCTTGGGGGATGAGGGATGATCAGGGGAGGGGGTTGTAGAACAGAGGGAGACATCTGGGAGAAGCAGGGGGGATGTTAGGAAGGAGACTCAAAATCTTATAAAAAGTCTTGACTTTTTGCAAACGATAAGGAACTTGTAAACGGGGCCACACCTAGGAGGGTGTTTGAAGACTAGACCATACCATCGTTGAGGAAGGGATATGTGATGTTGACACAGAGGGAGGAGGGAATCTCGACTAATGGCTGGGTCTACCCATATGTCGACTTCTTCCCAAGGGTCTAGCGTGTAATCCACTAGATCTCTGTACGGGTCGAGAGGCATCTTGAGCTTCAAGTTTTGACATGTTATGAGTGTATACGAAAGTTCAAAGCTAAGATAGAGAAGTTTGTTTAATTGAAAAAACCAAACCTAGCTTAAACACTAATCGAACCATTTTTCTCTCTACAACTAATAGCACATATCGAAATATATATAGATTCGTAGATTTGATTAATTTCCCATTTATTAAAATAATGGTCCAAAAACACACTAAAAAATCAAAAAGTGTTGTAAACTAGTCAAGGCCATTTCTAACCATAAATGGAAATTTAAAATAACCAAAGTTAATTGGTAAATTTAAAATAAATGAAAACTCAAGCTAAGTTATTACCACTTACCATTTTTAACGTTAAAGGATATGAATTCGATCATAAGAATAGTGTAGATTCGATTGAGAAGTTTAGATTTTGGTTTTCAAAATTAATAATAAATATTAAAATCAATATTTATAATAAATTTAATATTTATTTACTTGTTTAAAGCCATTAATAATTTATAAAACTACACTTGAACATTCATTCTCCCTTAGCTGGAAATTGATTCTCCGTAATTTTTAAAAACCGGAACGAGTTGTCATCGCCCCCACCGATACACGTGGTATTAGTTTGGAATACAAACTAAGTGTAGTAGTCTAAAGATGTTTTTATTTTTCTAAACCTATTTTCCAAGTCAATTTTATTTAAAATTCGATGGAAGTTTCCTATACTCATACATTTAAATTATAAAATTTAAATGTAACACCTTAGCCATATGATGGTATTGTTGTGTGGAGTGGATGTGGACATTGCAATATAATTTTTCTTCTTTATTCATTTAAATAAACTCGAGTCGAGTCAATTAGTTGGATGGATGAATGTTTAGTTTCAACCGAAGATATTGTCAATGGATTATGCGAGATTCCATCACACTTGAATATGCTATAATTAGTTGGATAGCTAAATGCTTAGTTTCAACCTAAGATATTGTCAAAGGATTATAATTAGTTGGATAGCTTTTCAACCTAAGATATTGTCAAAGGATTATAATTATTTAGATAGCTGAATGTTTAGTTTCAACCTAAGATATTGTTAAAGGATTATGTGAGATTCTATCACACTTGAACATGCTTTGAGATATTTTAACCTTATGGTTTTTTTTGGGTCAAAACCTCTTGAACTCCATAAATTTCTGTGCTTTCATTAATTTTTCTGAGTATTATTTGTATTTTTTTGGTCACTTTTATGTTTTGTATTAAGTATGAAATAATAAATATGAGTTTTCAGTTTCATTGTTATTTTTTCTAGGTTATTTTTTTAAATTGTAGTTTTTAATGGTAAGTCATATCTAATATAGGTTTTAGTTCTATGAAATTAATTGTTGTAAATAGATTCTTAATTAAAACAAAAAAGACATAATGTCATACATACACATTAACATAAATATTTATCTTGGAAAACCAAAATCAGAAAAATAAAAACTGAGAAAATTAGCAAGATTTTTCAATATATATTCTTTTGCATAGTATTACAATACAATATATATCTTGCAACATCCATGAACCACCAATCCATTACTCTAAATTAGAATGCAATTGTGGTTCCTTAATTGAAACTACAAAACAATGGGCAAAATCACTATGCACCACAAAACAACTTTTATCAAAAAATTTTGTGCAAAATGCCAAAGGTAGATGCAAAAAACTACCAATTTTTTTGAGGGCCTGTGCATGGGAGCTTCCACCCCCTACTATGCATTACACACTTTATAGTGCACGTGGATAATTATGCAAAACATATAACATATACTTGACATTCTCCCAATTATTGTTTTTCTTGCACATAAGGGGTCAGAGGAGTACATGATTAGTGATCTATAGCAGCAATGTCCATTGTTTCTCTACACCAAGAGAACTTCTGAGTACTCACAGATTTTGTTAATGAATCTACAACATTCTTCAAAGTGTCATTTTTTTCTAGCAAGATCTTCTTGTCTCCAATAATATCTTTCACAAAGCGATATTGAACATCAATTTATTTTGTCTTTGAATGATAAGTTGGTTTCTTTTCCAAGAAGATTTTATCATGATGATCGCAATTTATAACTTGTTGTACCAGCCCAATATCTGAACACAATCTCTATAACCATATTGTTTCCTTGCTTGCATGAGTGGTCGCTATTTATTCAACTTCTCTAGTTGAGAGTGGCACTATAGATTGCCTTTTTCTCATCTAATTGATTACTCCTCCAAATAGGTTAAACACATACCCACTTGTAGATACTATGAAATTTAGATCTCTAACCTAGTCTACATTAACAAAGCCATGCATGTCCAACACTCTATACAATCCTAGTCGTTTTTGGTAGCATAATCCATAGCCAGTAGTAACACACAACTATCTAAAAACCCTCTTTACTGTTTCCTAATGTTCCTTCCATGGTTTTGACATATATCTGACTAATACTCCCACTACATGTGCAATTTCTAGTCTAGTATATACCATTGCATACATGAAGCTTCCAACCACATTAGCATATGGAACATGGGATATGTCATCTTCTTCTTCCTACGTCTTGGTACATTGATATGAAAATAACTTTACACCTTTAGGAATATGAACCTTTACCAATTTACATTCTTTCAAATTAAATCTATGCAATATTGTCTCTACAAACTTCCTTTGACTTAACTCGAGTTTCTTGTTTTCCTGCTATCTTTCAATTTCTATTCCCAAGATATAATTTGCAGCACCAATATCCTTCATGTCAAGTTTAGAGGACCATTAGGCTTTCACTTCATGGATGATTTTCCTATCATTTCCTATTAACAACATATCATCTACATATAAGAACAAATAAATAACATGATCACCAACTAATTTGAATACACATAATGACATGCTTTTCTCTTTGTGAAGCTAAGTCTAAGTATATAAGTAACAAATTTTTGATAACACATTCTTGGTGAGTTCTTTAACCCATACAAGGACATTTTTAGCCTACATATTAGCTCCTTTGTTTCTTTCATGATAGAGCCTTCAATTTGTTTAGTGTAAATTTCTTCTTTCAGATCCCAATGTAGGAATGTTGTCTTCACATGCATCAATTACTTCAAGATAAAAAGCAGTAGAAATAGATAAAGTAAGTATTATAGAACTTAAATTGGAAATAAGAGAAAAAATATCACCAAATTTAATTACCTCTGCCTCGGAATAACCCTTTACTACTAACTAAACTTTGTATTTCTCCATTGCGCCTTCTGCATAAAACTTCTTAAATAGTAATTTATTTCGAATGGGCTATCTTCCAGCTAGCAACTCCACTTGATCTCAGGACTCATTCTTGTCCAAACCTACCATTTTCAACCATGGCCTTTGTAACACTCCCTTGGAATATTTATGGGTCATGAAAGTTGTTACTAGTGTTCTAACTCAAAATCTTCTATGTCTAACAAAGTACTAGCCATAAAAATTTTGTCTTCTAAACATTTATAGAAAATAGATATTAATATAACCATTATGCCCACTTAGTGAAAAATTTCCAATGATGTAAAAATATTTTTTCACAATCTTAAATTTAACATGTCACTTGAAAGACACATTTTCCTTATAAAGAGTTCCTAAATAGTTGCTTTGTTTTAACTTTTGATTTTCTTGTAAAACTATGATTCAACTATATTAAACTTATATATATATATATATCCACCCAATCATGTACCAAGGTGAATAATCAAGGATGTGTGTATCAAAATGCACAATAGATAACGTGTACCCCACACTCATATACATGATAAAACAAAAGCCATTGTAAACCACCCGAATCATGTACCAAGGTGCATACTGCATAAGACTCATCGAGGATGTGTGTATCAAAATGCACATAGATAACCTATACCCCATACTCATATACATGATAAAACATGTTGTGGAAATTAATATCCTGTATTATATATATATATATATATATATATATAGATATTATTATGACTTATCACCATATACCATATGTTCGAATATGTTCGTTTATATAAAGGTGTGTTTGTTTATATATATACACACATATATATAATAAGTCTTTGGCATGTGTAAGCACATTTAAGCTAATTCATCCATCCAATCACGCATTAAAGGGAACCAGAATTCAAGGTGATTCATTCGACACCGGATGCATCATGTGACTAGTGCATGGAACCTACCTTTGCCCTACCGGGGTTTCGGTGGGCATCACAATCCTCCAATCAATGTGGCTTATCAGAGGCCAATGTTGATGGCCGAATTATATGCCACGATGTTACATTGTTTATGTTGGACTACCTCACCGCAGGTTGCACCATGCTCACCATACATATATAAACAAAAGCACATTACCAAGGGTGCTATATTATATGCACCGACTGCGTTCATACAGCTAGGGATTACCAAGGGTGCTATATTATATGCACCGACTGCGTTCATACAGCTAGGGATTACCAAGGGTGCTATATTATATGCACCGACTGCGTTCATACAGCTAGGGATTACCAAGGGTGCTATATTATATGCACCGACTGCGTTCATACAGCTAGGGTTATGCAATCAGTGTTGAGCCGACCCACCGTGTCGGGCTCAATTCAATGAATTCAAAATGTTGTGGACCTGTGGCCCAACGACTGAATAAACTTTCCACTTTGTTGGTATTAACTCAAAGTAGAGTTCTCAAGATTCAATCTTTTTATAATATTCCAAAGGCGTCCAATTTTTAGCCTTTCGTTGTGGATAACGAAGACCTTTCATTTTTCCGTCTCTGCCAGAGACCACTTCTAGCCTCTAGATTCATTCCCATGGTCTAGCAAACATGGAGAAGCAGCTCTTCTTTAGATGGCACATTTTATACTTCCTCAGGCCTTGGCCACCATCATTCAAGAACGCAGTGTCGAATCAAAGTTGAAATCACATTCAACATCAATAGTTCCTTGTAAATCTGGACATATTAAATCTGATAAATATATAAAAGTGTGCACTGGGTTTTAAACATTGTGCACACTGTGTACACCCAATTGTATATAGAGGTCCGATAAAGATATAATGATATAAAAAATGAACTCTCAGCGCTGCGCATACTGCGTACTCATTGTGCACACTCTGTTGCATATATATATATATATAAAACACAAATAAAATAATAGGCCTACTCCGAATTCACCTCACCTCACTATGTCGATTTATTATAGCACAAATAAAATGAACCGGTGTAATTCCAGTATTGCAAAAATAGACGTGTAAAGATATATACCCATACGTAAAGACATATAATTCTAAATATGCACAAAACAATGTATAATTCTATTAACAAAACAATCGAGCAGCACATCTGAACGAGAGAGGTAAGAATTTGGACGTTGTTAAACGCCACCACAATATATATATATATATTTTCAAGTTATATGTGCCCACACTCTGTAACATATTTACTGGATATCTAATTTTTCATACAAAGGGAGAATTTAAATAATCAGCAAGATTTTTCATACTCAAGCACAACAATTTATTCCAGTGTTCACAAATAATATTCAAGCCAAGTTACTTATCTGGTTGATTCAGTGGGAAACTGAAAGAGAGACTTCCATTATCCTCGACTCGGATCCAAGGTCTGAAGAAGTTGCAGGTCAATGTTACTAATGTAAACTGAGAATAACTAGTGCCGGAAAGCGAATAATGGAGTCAGTGTTGTCTCATCACGTGAGATAAATGGTGTGCTAGTTGAGTGAAGGACTTGCGTGGTTAGAAAATAGTTTGAGTGAGTCTTGAGAGTGGCAATGGCAAAATGAGTGACCTGATGCTCGGGAGCTCGGTAAGATAAAGTGAATAAGGGTTCTCCCCTTTGCTGTGAGGGCATGGGAATTTAAAATTCTCCCATCCACCACCTCTGCACCTCTTGGCTTAGTTGAGAAGGAACTACCATGGCTTCCTGCTACCTTCAGTACATGTACATTTGTTTTCAAAGAGTGGCAGGGGGCACTTTGACTCTGTGGGTCATGTCGCCCAACCACTCTACCTAGGCATGAACAATTGGTGGGTCTGTTGGCTCTAAATCATCCGAGTTGTTGACTTTGAAAAGTTGGTCCCACAATATTTAATATTATGTTCAGAATAGGGGACAACTTTTCTCATCCATAAGGGGGTCTGGCATTTAATTAATTCACTCCGGTGCAATATGGTTATTAAGGGTAACAATTAGAAACCCGAAAATTTTCTCCTCAGACCAAAGATTTGTAAGGTGGTCCAACCTTCAATTGTTTACTCAAATTATTTTCAATTAACATTAATTATTAATTATGGTTTTGTTTAGTCGTGTTTCTCTTCACATTAGTGTGGATACCACGCTATATTTAAAATAATAGGGATGGAACATGGTGCATGTTACAACTTTTAAAAAAAAAGATTTATACCTTGGACTCACTACCTCCCTAATAGT